>JAMRYI010001741.1:0-12728 GCA_029231635.1 Ditylenchus weischeri | reverse complement strand
GATTGCCCTTTATTAGAGACTGCCTGATTATTAAGGATTGCCCGTTTATTAGAGACTGCCCGATTATTAAGGATTGCCCGTTTATTAGAGACTGCCGGATTATTAAGGATTGCCCGTTTATTAGAAGAAATACGGTAATGATTATTGACGAATTTTTCTAACAAAAACATTCATGCAGTGCCATCTGACACTATTTGGCCTGTCCGAAAGAGTATCACTGCATGAAATTCACTGTATTAATCTCTATGATTATTTGTAGAGCCTTTGCACTACTTCTATATTCCATCTAACTTTCGATGAAAAAGAACAAACTTTTACAGCTGAGCTTAGACCAATATCTCTACCACCATACAGTCCAAACCACGCTAAACGAGTACCTGGACGAGGCATGCCAGTGTATGTCACAAACTATCTTCATTTTCATTTGTTTTCAATGGAACAGAACAAAGTGTGCTTTTTACAATTAATAAGACCGGAATAGCTTACATATTTAATGGATTTAAATGGGATTTATGCGTTCCAGATGATGATGAGGCAGCTCAGGTAATTGAAAACATAATAAATGGCTAAACTTCACTTTGTCGAAGGGGAGGAAATAATAGCGGGCCACTTATTTGTGACTTATTGGTGACCTAACATCGGGTGGCCTTATAATGGAGCTAAGATGTACCGTAAAACCTCTACTATTTGCGACCCGCTAACAATCTTTTATCTCGTGTTAGGTCGTTGCCCAGAAAAAAATGGTGGTGGCTGAAATTGAACCAGCTTTTTTGAATTACCTGGCCAATCTGCTCACATTACACTACGCCACTGCCTCTGGACAAATTCTAAGGAGAGAGTATGATAACCATGTAAAGAGGATAAGAAGAGGTTAAAAGGTTAAAAAGAGGATAAAAACCATCGAAAACCATGTAAAAACCAACTAGCCGGAAACATTGAGTAAAAAAATGTTTTTTTAAATTGTTGTTATTTTTATTTGACGTTTTTTGGCAATGTTGAATTGAATGTTACGGCGCTTTTTCAATACCAAACAAAATAGTAGAGATTGCTCTTTCAATTAAAAAGAAGATCTCGTCAAAATGTGAAAAGTTCTAAAAGTTATAGTCAAAACAAATGCCGCTGCGAATTCAGGACAAGCTGTAATACGTCATGGCGGATTTGTTCAGATTTGAATTTTGCGTTAAGACAGAAAAACTCGTCTAATCCTGTCCATTTTCAAGCGACTAATTTTTTTCGATGAAAAAAATTCTTTGTTTAAGAGTGATTTTTCTAATTTTGGACCTGAACCCGTACTAATAGTCTGATAGCATTTTTGGGGTATGCCAGATTATTGCATATATACCAGGGCTGGGACCGACTTCTGATTTCTGGTTTTCTGACTTTTTTGGCCTTCTGATTTGTGGTTCTGATTTTTTTGTAAATCGGGTGCATGGCACTTTGGAGTTTTCAAACGTCCTTTGTTTTAAAATCTTTCTTATATTTGTGGCGTACAAGTACAAGCCCGCCGTTGAAATATTTCACAGAAATAGGTTAAAACTGGCACAACGGGACCACTCAAAATAGCAACACAGCCGACCCGAATACTATATAAAGATTTAGTAAATTTTAATAGCAAGTCAGAAAGCTAAGATTCAGAAATACATGTCATGTAAGGCTAAGAAAAGGTAAAGGGGCGTTTAAGCGACTTTTTCAAATGAAAAAGTCACTTAGAAGCAACGTTTTTCCAAAAAATCATCTTTTGCCTTTGGCCAACCCTAGTATACATGCAATGATCTGGCATTCCCAGAAAATCACTATCAGCAACGTTAGGTTCAATTTTACAAAAAATCGCTCTTAAGTAGAAATATACATATACTTGGTTAGAGCATTTCACATTGTGTGATTGCCATAACTTTGATATGATTTTTTCAGACCCTAAATGTCATCCTTTTCTCCTCTTTTAATGTTAGATTAAGATTTATTTCAAATAGTAAATAAATTTTTAATGCAAGATGACTAAAAATTTGTTTAAAAAGTCCATATAAATTCAAAAATCGAAATTGCTATTGACATCAACTGCGATGGTCCTTGAAGAACACGTTTAAATAACAAAACCATTAATTGTAATTCTGTGCAAGGATTTAGATACTCAGAGCTGGGAAATACAATGAAGAAGATAAATGGGAGACCTACGAATTTAATTGCTTTCTTCATACATCCACGCAAATATTTTTGTACACTGGACCAATGAGCACACTTATAAGGGGAAACTCTACCAGCTTTTAGTGGACATAGAAGCTAAGACATTCAAGTAAGAACAAAAAAGTTTTAGTAAAATCAAAACATCCTATTTAAATTCACCTTCTTATAGGGTCCAAATTATTTATGCGGAAGATGTGAAATATTCTTCGCGAATGTCCCTTTGTTTTTCCAAAAATTATTTTGTGTTCAGTAAGAGCTCTGGATGGTATGACCGGCCAACAAGCAGTGAAGCTAGATCGTTAATAAGCATGATTTCTCAGCAGAACCAACCACGTACTCTAATACAGCTCTCCAGCCAAGCAGTCAACCATGAACTCTTTCCAGAAACTGCATTTTCACAACATATTCACTGTCATTTTTCAGACGAAAAGGTGCAAGAAATGCTGGAAAAAATAAATAATTTAAGCTGAATAGTTTTTGCTAAGATATCTTATTTTAACTTCTATACGACAAATGCCACGGGCTCCGGTCGAGGTTCGTTATACAATCTAGTTTTACATACTCCTAAGGACCAGTCTGGGGTGTCAGTTTATCGGGGTTAATTTTGTTCTAATTGTTTTCTGGCCAACCAGTGCTGGCTTTTTCAGAGTGTTGGTTTGCTAGAAGTGCCGGTTTATCGGAGTGCCGGTTCATAGAAAGGGGAGTGTACAGTTAAATCCAAATATAAGAGCACTCCAATACAAAGAAGAAGAACTGGAGATTATAAAGATCATGAAAAATTTCAAGCAATATAGTCTTCAGAATATCATTAATTTTTACACCAATATACCATATTCTTTCTTATAGGCCCCTAATTTAAATCGTGTTTTTGGGATTGCGTTTTAAACCCATTTGTAAAGACTGCTCTTGGGCAAGTTACCCCACATTTTGTAGCGCATCTCATTGGCTACAATAATGGTGGTAACTTGTCTGAGAGCAGTCTTCAAAAAGGGGTCAAAAACACAATGCCAAGAACCTGATTTTAAATTAGGGAGGAAGGTGCCGGCCTATTAGAGAGAATATGGTAAATATAAAAATAAAACCACTACTGAACAAACAATTTAACTCTCTAGATATGCATCACTATGATATTTAAAATACTTCTCCTGCTCGAGATGGGGGTTGGGGGCGTATATAGTTGTAAACTACGATTTAGCACAAAAAACTATCGTAAAATACACAAAAAGCCGCTTGGCCGTTGTAGTTTTAGGCATTCTTCATTGCAAGAGTAGAGAAAATAAATACTGCTGTAAAACATTTCATACTACTTTTTTTCTACTAAATCCATGCGAAGAGACCTTTAAAATGCATTTTGTACAAGCTCTTGCCAGATTCATGTGGCAGATAAGTTGGTGCACGCAACTCTAACCCTTCAAGCCAAGGGCTAGGGGACTTAAAGTTAAAATGTACACACCCCACATACCTTAGACACAAATCACTTGAAAGGGACTCTGGATGCGTACCAAAGATTTTTATGCGGTATTCTCCAGTTAACAACACTGTGTTCAAAAAAGGAGCAACAGGCGCATATCGGCGCCTCCTTCGTGCTTGTATCTATTGTTAGTTCAAAATTATTCTAAGCGTTCCGGAAAAATATCTGACATAAAATTGCAAAAACTGGTCGAAATTTAGAATTAAATCTCTGGACATAACGCTGGACTTCATCGATCTTTCGCTGGATAATTTGGATCTAGAGGAAGTAGACTTTGAACTGTATATACCTGAGACAGGGTTAGAAACGAAAAAGATAGTCTTATTATTGGAAGAAATCTTATTGGCACTGGAAGACTTAGAACTAGTAGAAATAGAAATTACACGGGAATGGCGTTTGCTAACACTGGAATGAACTGACTTACGGGCTCGAACTGGCGAAATTAGAACCGCAGTCTGACCATAAATAAACTCACTAACTTTTGGCGGAGCGATAATAGACCATAATGACCATATCGCGGTCGCGACAAAAACGAACAAAATTGGGCGTTTTTTGAAAAATCATGGGGAGGTCTTAAATTAGAAGTGGGTGTTATACAGGGGGAGTTTTTATAAACGCACGATGGAATATTGGTTATAACTTTTCTAATTTCCGTTGTCTCGACGAGATTTTTTTTTGTTCGAAAGAGGAAGCTCGGGGAAACAGAATAACTTGTCGGTGTTGTCGCATGTAGCTTAAATTCTCTTCTGTACCTGTGCTGAAAGCTCTTCGATGAACCATTCAACGCACTGAGATCGCCGCTGAGGAGAATAAAGCGTCTGAAAAGATACGTTTTTTTCAAAATAGGAAATCTCAATAAAAAAATTTTGGTGTCATTCTCTTTCCCCGAGCTTCCTCTTTCAAACAAAAAAAGATCTCGTCGAGACAACGAAAATTCGAAAAGTTATGACCAATATTCCATCGAGCGTTTTTAAAAACTCACCTTGTATTTTTCGTTTATCGTCCATGAGGGTCCTCTATCAGAGGGGGGTTTTCTATTAGAGGGAGGGTCTTCTATTTAAGGAATTGCGGTATATATGATCTTATATCTTAGGTAAGTAAGTTCGCTCATCTCATATTTTCATACCCACTGCGCCTCCTAAGGTGCCGCAGAGGGATTTAGAGTGCTGGCGCATATTAAAGTAACTGCAAGGATTGGGGGTAGGGGTGATAATATCGAAGTAGCGCCAAATTTTTGTCAACTATAAAAATAAAAATATCAGGTAAATATATTGTACTTATCATGTTTAGTTATCGTGTCTAGGTCTACTTATCAAGAAGCACTCTCTTTATTGCATCATCATTAACAACCTCACAATTCGAAAAAGTACTAGAAAATTGTCAGCATTGAAATTAACAAGAGCCTTGAATTTAACAAGAGCCTTGAATTTAAACATCAATTACTGCCAATAGGTTCAGGTGTTGTCTCTTCGACTTTTTCAAGTTCAATATATGAAATTTCTCTCATAATTTGAAGTTCACGTTCACGCTTATCTTCCACGTAATTAGAAATGTTGTACTCAGCAAAGCCACCACAGCCAAACCCAGTCCCCCATGAATTTTTAAAATACAACCATTTTCGTTTAACGTGAAATCCAGTCAATACAACACTGTGGAATTTTCCTTTAGCACAATTTTCGTCAGCCACTGTAGCATTGTAGATAGCACGTCCGTATTCACATTTTAGTTTAGAAAACTTTAACGTAAGACAAACAGCTAAATAGTTTAATATAGTTTTATTTCTTCATTTAATTAGTTAATTATTATTTTGAAAATAAAAAAATTAAAAAAAATTAAAATTTATATAGAATTTGAAAAAATATTTGCTTTTCGTCGGTGTTTGCTCCAAGAAAGTAGTCGTGTGAAGTCTACAGGGTGCGCCAAAAGTCCTGACACGGACATAAAACTTAAAAAATCTCTATTAAATCACAGCAATATCAAAAAAGCAAAAACACCATAAGAAAGCCCAGACAATTCTACACAAGATATTTAATTTGGATTTCAAAATAACGATCATTTGGTTTGACAGAGGCACGCATTCTTTTTCGCCAACTTTCGACCAGCGAGGCGAACAAATTCAAATTTAATTTAGTTGTTTTGCCACACTCTGTGTAACAGTTGTGGTCAGTTTAGTGGTCATTCAAAATCCCGTGTTCTTGGCTTTAAAATAAGTGGTGAGCGAGATCGTTTCGTTGGGTTAAGAAAAAGATACAAGTGTTTTGATGACTTCTACAGTCGAAACTCTCATTAACGAACCTCTATTTAACGAAAAACTCTCATTAACACACTCCTAGATCCCACTTGGTTTGTCTAAACGGAAATCCTTGTAATAAACCCTCTATTTAACGAAACTCTCATTACCGAAATTCTCTCATTAACGAACTTTTTTCCGGTCCCGTCTATATAAAACGCTCTCCCATTAACGAATTTTCAAATGTAAATTCGTCTCAAATAAAAAATTGCGCATTCTAATTCCCAAGTAAATTATATTATCAATTGGCACTTTCTAAGAAAATCCTCATTTCCCTCTTTGAGTAGAAGCTTCTATCTATCCAGCATAAACTCTAGCAACCACACTGTAATTTATAGGATCATGGCAACCTGATCAAAAGCGACGTATCATCACGTTGGAAACCAAGAAGCAAATCATCGATGCATCGGCGACAAAGAAGTTGAAGGAGCTCAGTGAACAATTCGACATGCCTAGTTCAACGATCAAGACCATCCTCGACAACCGGCAGACCATCCTCAAAGCCATAGACGAAGGAGGGAGGCGAAGGTTCTCACATGCGGCCAGTCACACGAGGATCTGGAAGAGGGAATCCTGCGATGGTTCAAGGCAGCGAAGTAAGAATGAGACAGTGACAGGCCCTCTTTTAATGGTGCGGTTATTTATTTTTAATTTTAGCAAGCGATTCTAGCAGGAAGCATTCGATGGCCTTACTAGCATCGTCACTTCAATTTTTCACAAACCGAGAGCAATAAGCCTTGATTGATTCTTGCTGCCATTGCTGTGCTTGCTGAGCCACCATAGCTTTGAGTTCATTTGTATTCATAGCGACTGCGCCAATGCATCATAGCAGATAGAGAAAGTGGAGAGAGCGAATAAACGGCAGCTTTATTCGGACGACACAACGATTACTGAATCTCACAAACGAAAACAATGGTCTTGACAACGAATCGCAGTCGTGTCAAGACAATAATAGATTTAAACGAGCACACAACAGAGTCGAACTATATTGAAGCTCAACATAAGTATATAAGTTGGAGGCGCGAACGCCATCCTACACACGCAGAAATTTATTACTGTTGGCCTACCCCAGTATGGAGAAGCCATACAGGTCAGCCTGCGCCTCAAGTGCAATGGGCAAGCCTCGCCATAGAACCGAGGTCTTGGTGATCACCTCGAACTCCAGCCAGGTAAGTTTATAAGTCATTGGCCATGGAATATATGTATTGTAGCGTACTATTAAATGATGAGATATGGGTACGTCAGACAGCTAGACAAATAATTCTCTTACAGATAAACTTTTTCTAGGCGTAAACTTTTCATGAAAAATTTGATATCAAAATCATATGTGAGTACTCAGATGATCAAAGATAGTTAGTTCGTCTGCTTGTCTGACGTGCCTATATCTCATTTGTTAATAAAGCCTTCCAAGCCATATATGTCAGGAGCAAATAACTCATAAACTTACCTGGCTGGGAGTTCGAGGTGATCACCAAGACCTCGGTTCTATGGTGAGGCTTGCCCATTGCATTTGAGGCGCAGGCTGACCTGTATGGCAGCTCCAAACTGGGGTAGACCAACAGCTAAATTTTTGCGTGTGTGGGATGGCGTTCGCGCCTCCCACTTATCAGCTGATATCAACTAATTTACCAAAGCTTTGACTTCTTTAGCTCTACAGTTTAAGATTTTTGATAGCACTGAAAAGCATCGCAAGCCAAAATTCGCTTTTCACTGAACAGTTTTTCATTATTTGATTATTTAAAACAAAAACTACAGCAGCGACAGCAGTCAAAAAGAAAAACTGTGAAGATTATCTCAAAACATTGCCAGTTTGTGAAAATATTTTACTATTTTTTTAAATTTTTGAAAATAATCTTTCTCTCTCTATCAGAGAGAGGGCTTATATATTTCAACGATTTTTTTGTGGCAAAACTGGGTTGGTAAAACCCATTAAAATATATGCATACGAGTAAACTTTTTTTATTTGGAGGGGGGTGTTTATATTAAAGAGGGGCTTATATTTAGATTTAGAGGGGGTAATATATACTTATATTTAGAGGGGGCTTCTATTGGGGAGGGGGCTTCTATTAGAGAAAATACGGTACTTATTTTGAGCAAATGTCCTTATTTTCAAAATTTTGAGATTATTACGCTGGAGTCAATCAAAAACTTGTCTTTTTTTTCTTATGCATATTTGGCCTTGATAAGAAAATTATCGTTAACCAAATATAATTAGCGTTTTTATTGTTGATTTCTCATAATTTTAAAGGGAAGTGGCTGACACTGCTCATGCTGCCTATGCTAAAATTTATATTCTTGCATATACACAGCCTGCGGGCAACTATTGCTTAGTTATAAAAGGTCTAGTCAAGTGGTATTTTTTTCAAACCAACAAATTTCTATTTTCTTAACCAAAATGACATTGCAGTGGATTTTCTTTTTCACAGTGTTTCTGGTAAAAACTTGATGTTTTCGAAAGTCTTTTGCAATTATTTGAGTCTTTAGGGAGTATTTACACAAATCAGCTGCCAACAAAACAGCATTTCTCGCAATCCACCTACTGCTGGAGAAAATCAAGGTGATAGACCAGCCCCTCAAGCCGGTCAAACAGGCAGTCAATCGCAGAATAATCAGACTGGAGCTCAAGTAATGCAGGATGGCCGTCAGTTTGGAGCTGGAAGTGGTCAAAGTAAAATTTTTCAAACGTTCAGATAGCAGAAGTAAAAAAGCTGGTCTACTTTGGTGTGAACAAATTTGTCACTTAAAAAAAGGCAAACACTGTTTACTCAGCCAGTATCTAAAAACTTTGCTCTAAATATGCAGGTTGGAGAAAAGTACTAGCAAAATTTTCTTTAAATGTCGTGAAAATTGATTTCTCGGTCGTACAAATTAGGAAGTTTGTGTTTGAATGAAGCCCATGAATTTAGATCTTGTAGGAACAGTACTTAGTCATTATTTTACAGTTTCATGCAAAACCATGTTCCTTAATTAAATTCAGCCTCCCTTCACAGGATTTGAAGTTGGGAACTGCGTGTAATTTTCTAAATTAATTTAGAAAAATTTTTAAAGTCAAAGATTTTACAATTACAGAGAATTGTTTTGCAACCTTTTTTTAGTTTATTTTTTAAGCAAAAAATCATATCTAGGTTTTTAAGGTTGGCATGGTTTTTATGGTTTTTGCGGCATGTCTAAAATTTGTATGGACGGGGACAGTTCTCTTTTGCCTTAAACTGCACTCTTTGGAGTCGTTCAAAAAAACTCAAAAGATAAAAGAGAACTGTTCCCCGTCAATTCAAATTTTGGGCATGGCGCTGCGCGCAAAAACCATATTCTTTTAAGTAACTTCGTAAAAAACGGCCAGAATTTATTTGTGATCGAGAAAATCGAATTTCACGGAATTAAAAAAAAACATTATTATCCAGGACTTTTTGCCTAAAACTGTGTATTTAGGGTGTTTTGCTGATAATGATTGCCGTTTTGAGTGGATTTGTGAGTTTGGAAGGTGTCAGCTAGGTGATTTAATAAATATTAATTTGATTAACAATTTAAATTCTTAATCTCGAAATTAAAAGAACAGAAATTTAATTTAAACCTTTTTTCTGACATTTTCACACATAGAAACTTGATTTTTTTGAAAAAAGTTTGACTAAAATCTGACTTTCTATCTTGGGGACCGAGGTAAATCAAGGTTTTTGGTCAAATTTTGGTCAATTTTTTATGTAGAAAAGTGTCAGCTAACAACGTGTTTATCGTTTTTAGCGCAAAAAATTATTATTATTATAATTTCTGAAAAATACTGAAATGCCCCTATAGACTAAATAAGTGCCAAAACATATATTTTGTTACATTTATAGGCTGTCGCTTCAACCTAGAATGTGGACCAGGCTCTGATTGCCGTTTCGGCAGATGCTCACGCAATGGGTTCAACTCCAATGACTTTTGCCGCAGGAACGATGAATGTAGATTTGGATCTTTGTGCCTGAATGGCCGCTGTAGTCAGGAGGAGGATTAGGATCTCAGGACTTTTGTCGCAGGAACGAAGATTGCATTTTTGGTTCTTTTTGCCTGGGTGGACGATGCAGCCAAGGAGGTCAAGGTGGCAATCAGGAATTCTGCATCAGGAGCCAAGACTGCCGCTTCGGCTCCATCTGTCTGGCTGGGAGATGTAGTCAAGGAGGCCTAGGAGGAGCAGGATCCCAGGGAAGATTCTGCCGCAGTGACCTAGAGTGCTCCTTCCGAGAAATCTGCTTTAACTTTAACTGCATCTCCAGTTAGTCTTTTGAACACTTTTCTTATCAATAGCCATCCAAAATACTTTCGACTATGCTTGCACATTATGTTTTTGCTGTTTTTATAGTCTGTTTAAATTCTTTTTTATGGTTTTACGTTAGAACATTTTTATCTTTCTGTGTTATATTGGAAAAAACATTAGAGTGGAAATGGCATCATGTATTTTTTGTGTAACCTAATTTCTACTGGATATGTATATATCTGAATAAAACTGGACAGTGATTTAAAATTTTTTCAATATTTATGAGAAACTTGGAAAACATAAAACGGTACTTTTATAGTTCCCCCCATACTCGGATTTCTTGAAAAGTGACCAAAACTCACCCCCGAGCTCATTTTTTGCTCAACACGATAAAAAAAAGCATTTCTAAACACTTTCTGATTAAAAAAAATTATATCTGTAAAAATTTTCGACTCACACATTCAATGAAAAATGGTCTTTTTTGGTATTTTATGGTCATTTTTATGGGTATTTATCACATTTTTCTTGCTGGAACTTGGCAAAAGGGCCTCTAAATGCATTTTCAACCAAGAGGCTTGCTCGGAATTATGTCTAAGGTAGGAGTGCGCGCATCTCTAACCCATCAAGCCCCCTGCGCCCCCGGTCACTTTTCAAGAAATCCGAGTATGGGGGGGAACTTTAAAAGTGCCCATAAAACATATAAAACTACAAAAAATCTGAAAAAAAAATTTGTACAAAAATTTCGAATTTTTTCGCTGGCTATAAATGAGAATAGTGCCATTTTGTTATATTAAACCATTTAAGAGGGCATTGTCCCCTGTTCAAATTTTGTCGCCGCCAATTCAAAAAATTTTCCTAATCATTGAACTTTTCTACGGATTTTCCAACTTGGTTTCTGACAAAACTGTATCTAAAATTAAATTCTAGGCCTTGTTTTGTTAAAAGCCAAGTTGAAAAATCCGTACATATTTTCAATGATTCGGAAAATTTTTTGAATTGGCGGGGACAAAATTTGAACAGGTGAACATGCCCCTTTAAACAACTTGGCGCTGTACTAGAGAAGGACAGTTTTTTTCGCCTTGGTCCCTCTCTTGATTTTTTGTGATGTTAATACCAGGCTCAAGCAAGGGTAGGGCAGCGTATGTTAGAACGGACTCAAACATGAGTCTAAGACATTTTTGTGTCCGTTATAACATACGCTGGCCTTACTATTGCCTGAGCCTAAAACCTAAAAATAAAATAAAAAACAACAGGAAGAACCGAGGAAAAAAACTGTTCTAATATGGTATAGGGCCAACAACTTAGTGAAGCTCATTTAGCCTGCAATTCTGACCGAGACTGTCCTGGCCGCGCAGTTTGCAGCAACCGCAATCGCGTGTGTATCCGTGGAAATTGTAAGGTTTTTTAAAGTATTTAAAAGTTTAATAGCTCAAAAGCTATTAAAAGCTTAATTTGTTTACATCAGAATATGGGGTTTGAATCTAAAGTCTGATACTTTGACATTTATGAAAACCGCTGCGAAAAAGCTATATGAATTTGACTTAACCTGTGTATTCAATATTAACAATACAGTCAAACCTCGATATAGTGACCCCCACCTCAAGTTCGTTCCCGCCTTGGATCCGACACTTTTTTCACCCTGATTTTCGAAGTTTTTTACCACTTCTGTTTTGACAGTCTGGTCCCAAATATCGTGAAGATTCCGATTTTCCCAGTCGTTTTTCAAAAACTGAATAATTTTTCCATTTGAAAATGAAAACCTCGATATAGTGGCCCTTTAATTTTTAAATAGGGGGCCACTGTATCGAGGTTTGACTTTACTTCATTTAGAAGAGGCACTCATCGACTCAACATGCCTACTACAACCATTTCACAACACCAATTTTTGATATCTGATAATGTTGTTAACTAAAGAAAGTTTTAATTAATACATTCATACCAAAACAAGTCAATATTACAGCAAAAAATCTGTTCATGCACAAAATGGTCAATAATCTCTAGGCTGTCTTCTTATCAGTTGGCTTATTAAAGAAGCAGCACTGCCTGTCACGCACACGTTCTCCCAAACACACTGGCCAATTGGTTGATCAATAAGCCTAAGTTATGATTGGTGTCTGTTTTAGTGCTGCCTAAAAGTAATTACCTACATCCAACAAGTTTTCACAACTCTCTATTTTTCACCTTTGCTGTCTCTCCACCGATCAATCTGAGTGCATCATCCCTAAATAAGGGTAGAGATGAAAAAGAGAAAGTTTTCCTTCTTTTGTTACATAAAAATTGGATTCACGTGATTTCTTCTTGCATTTCTGGGCTTGGTTTGGAAACAATATTTGGTGTAGAACTTAAAACTTATTGTGTAGACATCGTTTTTATGAAGACTACAGTTCTGTGCAAAGTTTTTGTGGTCAAAAATAGTTATTTATAGGAATAAAATTTCATGACTTCTTAGTTTTGTTCAATCATGTACAGTCAAACCTGGGTTATCCGACACCCCAGTTAACTGACACCCTCTTTTATCCGACACCATGAGCTCCGATTTGGTTGGCCTGGTAAAC
>JAMRYI010001633.1:0-16841 GCA_029231635.1 Ditylenchus weischeri | reverse complement strand
ATTGATATTTTTCTCATATTTTTAAAAAAAATTTAAAAAAAAATCCTCTGCCGGTGAAGCAAAAACTTCTTGAAAGACTCGCTGGTAGCTGAGGTTGTCCTTGTTCTTCATCCAAACGAAAACGACAGGTATAAAGCGTCCATCGACAAATGCGCGCATTGTAAGATACTACAAATAAATGAATGCATACGCTTTGAACCAGAACAGGGTATGTACCTGCAGAAATCCTCTTGGAGACTTTGTATAGGTGGCGTCAAAAGCAATCAGTAAAGTTTGTTGCAAAAGCTGGTGACCAAACGGAGACATCCAGACCATTATCCACGACAGATCGAAAACAGACAGTGTTAAGAAAGAACCTGGAGATATATATCTAGTCTAATGTCAGTTTACCAGGTTCTTCCGTTCGAGAGTCGTACCTCAGGAACTGTTGATCATCTTCTGTTTTTTGCATAGCTGAGGGCACTTGCATTTCACTCGCTTTCTTAGTATCAATCATAGTCGCATTTATCTGAAACAGTGCAGGATATTTGTAGACACACTATCTGAAGTCATAACTACCTTGTACTTTTTCCGCTGAATTTGTCTAGCAATGCTTGCATCCTTTGGTATACGTGCTCTTATCTGCCTGCTGGTTCCACTTTTTATTGAACGGACGATGCTTTTAGTTTTTGAAAGAGGAGACGCTTCAGCTACATCATATCCTGCTTGCAATTTTTGCCGTATCTAAGCAAATTAAAGAAAAAAATCACTAAAATGCACAGTCGGTACTGACCTCAAATTCATCTGACATAGGTTCATGGTTGTGGCGCTTCGTGAGATGGAAGAGGCGGCTACACACTTTGACGAATCCCTTCCCTTTGCAATTCTTATAAATACCTCGAAGATTCTTGACCTTTTTCCAGCAATTAAAGAAGCATGTCTCCTGCATCTTGGTACTTTCCTAAAAATTTATTGGATTTCAGACATTCGAAACACAAGTTGATACCCGGGCAAAAATGTAGCGGTATCCGTTAGACCATATTACGCTCTTTCCAGCCCTGTTTGTTTCTTGCTGCTGTATTTGGTTTTTGGACAAAAAGCCAATCTCTTGATCTTCAGAATCACTTGAGCTCATCACAGCAAAACTAAAAAAATTTAATACAGTCAATTATCAGACTGCAGAGGCATGCACATTCATAATTGAAATAACTGAAAAGAAGATTTCTTAACAGAAAGACGCCAAAAAAATTCTAAAAATATGTGAAAAATATCGCGCGACAAATTCTAAAAATATTAGAAAATGTCGCACGACAAATTCTAAAAATATTAGAAAATGTCGCGCGACAAATTCTAAAAATATTAGAATTTGTCTGGTAGCCTCAGTCGTCTTCAAGAACGCTGGGAGAAAGTTGTGGAATTTGATGGAGATTATTTTGTTGATTAATTGTTATGCTTTGTTTTGAATAAAATTTGAAATTTTGCTTTATTTGAACGTTTGACTGTGAAACGGTGCGAACTTTTGAGACAACCTAATAGATGTGTTATAACCATACCTGTGGCGCCGCCAAAAACGCCGCCGGCGCTCCATTTCGCCGCCAGCGCCTGGCGGCGCTGCCGGGCTTTTCAATCAACGGCGCCAGCGCCGGCGGCGCCGTCACCGCCGGCGCTGAGGAGACAAAAGATTGTCGCCGCCGCCAGCGCCAAGGCGCCAAAAGCAAAATGCGACTTATTTCTTTTCTGATTGTTCTATTCTCTGCTATTGTTTCAATAGTAGCTTCATCAAAACAATGCTACCCAGACTCTCTCTGGATGCGCCAGAATGCCAGTTGGCAGTGGCTAAAATTAATCAGTATATGACATATTTGGATTCCATCGACACTTCTATACCACGACCAAAGCCCTTTGCTGGAATCGCAAAAGCAGCGATGAAAGCTGGTTCAGTCGCCGCTGTACCGATCAAAACACTTCTCTTAGTAAGCATTTTCTGCTTTTTGAGTATGCTTTTTGAAAAAAAAAGCGGCCAATTTCAATATTTTTATTTGAAATTCAAAAAGGCGGCGAAAAAATTAAAAAAGGCGGCCAATTTCACACATTAAGCGGTACATTTCAAATTGATCCAATGAAAAATTGTTGAAGTTTCATCTCAAAACCATGGTGTGACAAATCGATAAATTTATCGATTTCGATAAAATTATTTTTCGGCTGTTTGTACAAAAAAATATACAAAATGTTTGCAGATTTTGGTAAATTTTTGCAAATTCATTAGCAGAATCGTTCCTCTACACGATTTACAAGCTTACCAAAATCTGCAAACATTGCAGATTACAAACAGATGATCAATAAATCGATAAATTTATCGATTTGTCACACCATGCTCAAAACTTAACCTTAATTGTAGATATTAAAGATTCGTATTCATACTATTACCGTATTTCCTCTAATAGAAGCCCCCCTCTCTAATACAAGCCCCCTTTCAACTTTGAGGGTCTGGATTTCAGGGTAGAAGCAATATTTGCAAAGCTGTTTGATACGTTTTCTTAACTCCCACGAGCTCCACCGATTCCACTTTTCAAATTTTGGTTGAGTACCCAAAAATCTCGAGATCGAATTACAAATTTACCGATTTTTGGGGATCCAAAAAATAGAAGCCCCGGGGCTTCTATTAGAGGAAATACGGTAACTTTCTTTTTTTCTCCTTTGAGGTACTTCGTGAGCTTTCGAGGTATTCTAAAATCCGTGCTTTGTTCCTTTTGGTTAAGAGAATTATTAGAATTTATTCGGTGAGTATTTTTAAAGATTAAGCAAAAGTTTTAGAAATTTTTTGGTTGAATTAAATATTTCGGTAAATTGGATTGTTAAGAAGAGTGTTAATAGCTGTGGGTATGGTTGTACACATCAAGTGGCAACATTCAGTCGCGACAGCTAGTCGCGATCATTTTCGTAATGGTGGCGACCATTACTGCTGCCCTCCAAAACGGAACATTTTTTTTGCATTTTAGTTGCGTTTTTTTCGAGAAATTGACAGAAACTGTCAAAAAGCAACTGTCCTATGT
Organism: Ditylenchus weischeri; assembly: GCA_029231635.1. Taxonomy (NCBI): domain Eukaryota; kingdom Metazoa; phylum Nematoda; class Chromadorea; order Rhabditida; family Anguinidae; genus Ditylenchus; species Ditylenchus weischeri. The sequence goes on along the minus strand of JAMRYI010001633.1, from coordinate 13,809 downwards.
CCCTAAAATTTATGTGAATCTTATTTTGACTGTTTTAGAAGATGTCTGATCAGAATATTTTAAAAGAAATCGAAGCTTCCCGCAAACACATGCGTGAGAATCACGAAGAAAACCTGTAAGCTATTTCGATTAATTAATTCTATATTTTCGATTAATTTTTAGGAAAGATCTATACGATGAGCTGTGCGTGATTCTTGGTGGACAGTCTCTTGAGCAGATTTTTGCTATTGGTGTTGGCTCTTTGAGGAATTCCGATTCCATTGACCAAGCGTCTATCTTAATCGAGCTCGTTGAAAATTTTCCTGCAAATACAAGGAAGATTTGGCATGAATTGCTGTCAGATGATGCTGAGGTCAGTTCCCTGCGAAAAATTGGATGGGAGTCTGCAGGGTCTGGAAATCTCAAGATGAATGATTTTAATCATGATGGAATAAATCTGAATCTGCGCACACTTTTCTACATGCCTGCTGGTAAGTGATCTTTTTTTGCGGAAACTGAGATTGTGGTTCAGCTGGCTGCCAGACAATTTCCATTATTTTCGGATAATGTCGGCCGACAAATTCCAACCGACATTTTCCAAAATAGTGGAAAATGTCGCGCGACGATTTCCAAAAATAGTGGAAATTGTCTGGCAGCCGGTTCAGCTTAGTCTCTTAGTAGTCATTGTTGCCTTATCGATAACTAAAACCTCATTTTCAGCCAATCATCAATTGCTAGAAGACGTCATAAAAAAAACTTAAGAAGTTGGGGTCACTAGAGAAAGCAATATTTGTCACGAACAATTACTTCCAGCGATATGGCGTAAATGAATACGATGAAGATGGGGAGGAAGATCATGAAGATGGATTTCAAGATGAACTTGAGGATGTCTCATTGAATGATCCTCAGGATGTCGATGGAAATGAAACTGAGGGCTCCGAAGATGATAACAGCGATGAGGATAGCGAAGAATTTCCGGAGCTCCGCCTTACGTCTCAACCATACTTGCTTACTTTTCTGGGCAAATGCAAATTCAGCGAAATCTCTGCTTTCGGTGGAGCTCTAAATGACACAGCAATTCTCTACGCAGACACCAAGGCCAGTTTTTTTGCAGGTTTTCAAGAACACAATTTACTAACGAGCGTTGAAAGAGGATAATGTTTAAAAATTACAGTCGACTTTCGATAAAGTGCGAATACGTGAAATAGAGTGCGACGAGTTTTTCACCTTGATTTGCGAAATGTTTTGGCGAATTTTATTCGTCGGTCTAGCCCTAAATATTGTATAGATTCCGGTTTCAACGGTCGGTTTTGTAAAAGACAATAGTTTCGCCATTGAGACCCACGGCTCTCGATGTAGTGCAAATGTTTATGGAAAATAGGTGCGCACTTTATCGAAATATTATTGGACTTATATGTTAGCTTCTTAAGACGCAAGCCAGCATAAGTCCTCTTTTTGAGACTTTTTTGACGTACTCTTTGACAAGGAAGTCTTTTTCCTAGTTCATCATACTACCGTCTGATCATTCCTTTCAGATCATACAAAAAATCGAAGAGACTGCACAGCTTATAAACGCTTGCTAAATCGGAAATTTTTGTCTCCAGTCTACTTCTGGTGATGAGCAATAAGTTTGTGGTGGTGAGCATATTGCTTTGCCAGAAAAAAAATATTTCTGGAGGTGTCGGAAATTTTTAAGGGTCTTCTCTTTATACCTCCGTAATTCCGACGTTTGAAATTGGTGCATCTTTTATGACTTATTCATACAAAACGAAAAAACGTCTAGGGCATGGATGTGATTTGTCCTTGTTTTGGGGACTTCAAATATTATTTTGATTTTACGTCAAAATCTTATTTTTGGCACAAAAATGGGAATAAGCACTGGATAAATAGCATATTTTGCCAAAATACCCTAAAACGTCCGTATTTTGAGCAAATGTCCTTATTTTCAAAATTTTGAGATCTCATCCCTGATTTAGGGGCTATGTACTTGTCAGCAAAATTACCTTTTGCTGAATTTTGGAAATAATCTTGCTTCGCCTTTTTCCCCTGAAGTATTGAAAAATTAAATTATTTTGTTGACTTAGGTAACCTCCATGATGATTTCTCACCTATCCACTGAAATTCTACTCGAAGTGCTATATTTTATTCCAATTGTTGAAATGAAACGGCAAAAGAGATGGTTCCCCAATAGTTGTGTACCTACTGAATTGGGTCGTTTCAATAAAATTTCCATGACTTCTAAGTTATTATGCAGTTTAATGAAGCATCGAGCAACAGTGTGCGGCATAACGGTTAAATTTTTATAAAAATTTTAAAAATACTTGAAAGTACTTGAGAATTGCGTTGTGTGTGAGTATTCCGTGTAAAAAAGACATTTTCAGATAAAGTTCTACGTGCCGTCTAAGTTGGAAAAACTGAAGAAAAGAGTGCGCAAGCTAGAGAAGGAAAGTGAAGTTCTGAAAAATAAAAATGAATGTCTGGAAGCAAGAGTTTTTGAACTGGAAAAGCTTACACAGAAGCCAATCTTTAATCCGTTTTGCCATGAGTATGTCTGTTATAGTGAGTCTCTTTTAAAAAAATCTTTTTAGTGCCGAACAAGCTATTAAAGCGGATGAGAAAGCCAAGAAGGATGCAAACCTTCCCCAAGTTGCTCCTGTCGAGGCTGCAGTCAAGAAAGCCATCGATCCAGCCGATCCTAGGGAATACTTCAATATGCGTGTTGCTATGATCGAAGGTGTGTTTCTAGCATCATCAAAATTATTTCTGCGTTAAATTCTTGAAAGTTATGCTGCTTTATCTTAGATCGTCGTGCTCGGAATGATAACCCGTTCCCTCACAAGTTCCAAGATTCTGGAGAATGAGACCGTGAGTGTTGCAGGTAAATGTGGATTTTCGCATTTGATTTAATCTTAGTATTTTTTAGGAAGAGTTTACTCCAAGCGTGAAGCCGGCTCAAAATCGATCTGTAAGTTTACAATTTTCCTGAGCGCTTGGAGAAGTTACATTCATAATGTTTTTAGTCTACGACATCCATGGAGTGTGCACGCGTCTGCAAATTTTGGCCAATGCGCTGTAAGAATTTGCTTAAGAAATTTAATGCTTAAAATAATTTACTCTATTATTGAAGCTATCACCTGGGAGGAGATTTCCTTGAGTTGCATGACCGAATTAAGAGAGGTTAATAACTAAAAATCCTTGATTTAACTTGATTCACTTGTTTTTTTAAGGAGATATCATTGGTGTAGTTGGACATCCTTCGCGTTCTAAGAAAAACGAACTAAGCATTGTTCCTACGGAAGTGATTCAGTTGACACCTTGCCTCCATATGCTTCCACAAACTGGTTTTGGATTGAATGATCAGGATACCAGGTGTGCAAGTTTTGTAATTCATAGGGTGATCTTTATTAATTCCCTTCTGCAGATACCGCATGCGCTACTTGGACTTAATTATGAATCCTCATGTGCGCGAGAAGTTTGTCATTCGCTCCAAGATAATCACTTTTATCAGAAAATACTTCGATTCCTTGGGCTTTTTTGAAGTGGAGACTCCGATTATGAATCAGATTGCCGGAGGTGCGACAGCCAAGGTTTTTCATTAATTTTGGATGTTTTCATAGCTAAAGGCATCAACTTTAGCCATTTGAAACTTATCACAATGATCTCGACAAGAATTTAGTAAACACTTCTGCACAAATAAATCATGTTTATAGAATAACGCACATGTAATTTAGTTCTTGCGCGTGTCCCCTGAATTGTATCACAAGGTGTATTTTGCAAGCTTGGTATAATGTCTTATAAACATGTCTTTCAGATGCTGGTAGTAGGCGGAATCGATCGAGTTTATTAAATTGGAAGGCTTTTCCGCAATGAAGGAATTGATCAGGTATTTGTTTAATAAATTCGGTAAATAAATGGTTAAAATCTACCTTCCTTGTTTTCAGACGCACAATCCAGAGTTCACCTCTTGCGAGGTAAGATCGGTTTAAATTTCCCTGTTTGGATGACCTAACAGTTTTAATTTAGTTTTACATGGCATATGGTATGTCTTTGTTAAAATAATGATCGACAGTCATCGTATTGCTTATAGCTGACTATGAGGATTTGATGAATCTGACTCAGAATTTTTTGTCAAGTAAGGCAAGCCTATTTTATCCCAACGTTTACCTGTATGTTTCCAGAATTGGTATTCAATGTTTTGGGCAAATACAAGCTGCAATATCATCCGAATGGTCCTGATACTGAGCCGGTCTATGAAATTGATTTCACTCCTCCTTTCAAGCGCGTATGTTCTCTTGTTTTGTCGTCGTTTCTTCCTTTTCTCGTATCTGCACATTTTCTTACGTCTCACATTTTAGGTCAATATGTACAGTGAGTTGGAGAAGATCTTGGGGGTTGAGCTGTCAAAACCTGCCGACTTGGAAACTGACGGTAAGTGAGGTTTTTATAATCCTTTTTTTGGGAAGCGACTATCAATTTTTAAGAAGCCCGACAGATTTTCGACAAGCTTTGTAAGGACCGTAACATTGACTGCCCTGAACCGAGGTGATTTAGACAGATTATTTGTTTTCGTTTTTATAGAGATAGACTTTTAGGACTACTGCTCGTCTGTTGGACAAACTTGTTGAAGAGTTGCTGGAAAGCACTTTTATAAATCCTACATTCTTGATTGGTCATCCTCAAATTATGTCGCCGTTGGCTAAGTGGCACAGAACTATTCCTGGCTAGTTTTATTTTCTTTTTGATAAATTTTTAATTAGTTGTCTTTTTTTTTAAATTTAGGATTGACTGAGCGATTTGAGCTTTTCGGTAACAAGGTCAATACTTTTGAGTATTGAATACAACCTTGTTTTTCAGCTGCTACCAAGGAAATGGTGAATGCTTATACAGAGTTGAATGACCCAATTACACAGAAGGCTCGTTTTGCTCAACAAGCCAAGGTTTGTGATTTCGGTAATATCCTTGACTACGGCTTCCAATTTGTTTTATCTAGGACAAGGAATCCGGTGATGATGAGGCTCAATTGGTTGACGAGAACTTTTGCACTGCTCTGGAATATGGTCTGCCTCCGACGGCCGGATGGGGAATGGGCATCGACCGTTTGTCAATGATTCTGACTGACAGCCACAATATAAAGGTTTCATTTTCTATGCATGGTTTGTTATGTTTTTTTATTCGAATAAATTGTTTTTAGGAGGTTTTGTTCTTCCCAGCTATGAGAACTGATTAGCAGCGCAAGTCTCCTCAAGAATTATTGGGAATGTACTAAGCTGAGATGGCTTTGAAGGGAAAACTGAATCATGTCTAAAGTTGTCGAAATTCATTTGTTGTGTTTTGGTATAGCTTGACTGCCGTATAAAGTTCTTTGCTGTGGTTCTGCTCATAATTATTTTAGTGGATTTGACGCTTAGCTTGTTAAGTGCAATTGAGTTCGGTTTATTTACAATACAAAAACCATATACCATTTAACTGTCGTGATTAAATAAAGATGAGTTACACTTGTTTAATTTCTTGTCTCTTCCCCCACAAAAATTTAATTTCCTGTGTTATGAAAGGAACTTGTGTTTGCTTTCGTCATTCGTTTGGAATATAGGAGTACAGTCGAACCTCTATATAACGTAACTCTATATAACGTAAATTTGAGGTCGGAAGTTCGTTCCCTCCTTGGGTTCGACACTTTTTTTAGCTTCATTTTTCGAATCTTTTGCCAGTTCTGTTTCGACAGTCTTGTTCCAAATATCGCAAGGATTCCGATTTTGCCGTTCGTTTTTCGAAAATTCAAAATGTTTTCTCTAAGAAAGTCAAACTTATATAACGTAACTCGATTTAACAAAAATCTCGTTTTTATCGAGTTTTTGTTTTTCGAGAAAAAAATTAGGATTTACGAAAATGATCGGCAAAATCGGAATCCTTGCAATACTGGGACCAGACTGTCAAACAGAAATAGCAAAAGCTTAAAATAATGGGTGTGAAAAAGTGTCAAAGTCGGTAACTTGGCCGGTCCCTTGAATTACGTTATATAGAGGTTCGACTGTAGTAGTTGTACTAGAGTACACGCTGTGCTATTGGCGCATCATCCCCAGCTTCTAAAACTTTTGAAAACCAGAAGAGATTTTTGGGAAAATTTTGTAAACATTGTTTGGTTAGTTTGCTTTGAATGACATTGTTGCCATTTTTTTAATAAACTGCCAAAGCAAACTTAAGACCTGACAGAGAAGTGAATTTCCGACATTTTGATGCCAAAGACGCATACAAAAAATACAAATTTTGGGTGTTTCATACAAAAGTTAGACGGAAAACTCAGAAATCACTAATTTACTCGGAAAAATGCCACTTGTTTGCTTCAAACAGTCTCTAGTTTTAAAAATTCTGACTCTGCAAAAATTGGTCTGACTTTTATGGCAGCTAAATGTATAGGTTACATTTTCGTATAAAAATTGTGCTAAAAATTCTGTAGTTATGCATTTTTTTCTGTCCTCTTTTTCAAAATATTCTTTTGGGTTTTTAGGCAAGCCTGATGGTTCAAACAAGACGTGCCATTGTGGCGCAGAAGTGCACCAGTGGGATCATCAATCAGTTAAGCCAAGAAAAAGAAGCACTCCTCTCATAAGAAGCACTCCTCTCATGACCCATAAGTTTAACTTGCTCCCTATCAAGATAATGGAAAAAATTGTTCAGAAAGAGCTAAATAAATTTCTCGAAGCTAAAAATCTCATCCCTAACTCACAACATGGATTTCGAAAAACAAATCTATTTCAACACAGTTAATTGAAACATTTGATGACTGGACAGATGAAATAGACAATAAAATGTGGGTGGATGTTGTGTATTTTGACATAGCAAAGGCGTTTGACACCGTAAACCACTACAAATTTTTACAAAAACTAGCCAATGCTGGTGTATACGGTGCTCTTTTAAATTGGATAAAACCCGTACCCGAACCACAATCAGGTACCCGAACCACAAGAATACACCCAAACCACCAGCGGGTACCCGAACCACAATCAGGTACCCGAACCACATAGATACACCCGAACCACCAGCGGGTACCCGAACCACAATCAGGTACAAGAACCACAATCAGGTACCCGAACCACAAGGATACACCCGAACCACCAGCGGGTACCCGAACCACAAGGATACACCCGAACCACCAGCGGGTACCCGAACCACAATCAGGTACCCGAACCACAAGGATACACGAACCACCAGTGGGTACCCGAACCAAGCAGGTACCCGAACCGCAAGGATACACTTGAACTCACACCAATACCAAGAACTAATGTTCGGCGCCAACGAAGTGCCGCGAAACGGCCCCAACATTCATAGATTCTAAATTCATAAACTTATAATCATTTTTGAGGAGGGTGATGCGCCATCGGCGCAGCGGCGCCTTCTAGGTGTATCCTTGTGGTTCGGGTACCCGCTGGTGGTTCGGGTACCCGCTGGTTCGGGTGTATCATTGTGGTTCGTGTATCCTGTGGTTCGGATGTATCCTTGTGGTTCGGGTGTATCCTTGAGGATGCGGTGGTCAAGGCTTGAGGCTTTTTGGCTGGTTTTCGGTGTTTTGGGTGGTTTTGGGTGGCTTGAGGTGCTTTTGGATGGTTTTTGGTGGTTCGAACATGATCTGAAAATTTTCGAAAAAAAACGTAAAAAACCTGCCTTGGTCCCCCTGTTGTTTTTGAACGTTTCTCCGAAAATACGCAAATGTGTAAAGTTGGAGAAACGTCCCTTTACCGAATTTTCACGTGAAAATATTTCTATCTTATTCCTCATGAAATTCTGACTCTAAAAATTTGCCATCACTTTTTGCGAATTGACCCGTTAATGTGCACTGGTATTGGGTTGGTCCGCAAGTTTGCGGGTGCTTATAGATGGTTGTAGACATTTTCATATGGGTTTCAAATTTATTATTGTACCTACATTTTTATTTTTAAACACTTTCCTAGGCTTATTTTTACCTCTTTTTTAAATGTTCAGTTTTAATGACCACAATTACGTCAAGGTTCGATTTTCTGCGCATGGTTTACTTTAATTTATATGAATATTTTTTCTTAGGAGGTGTTGTTCTTTCCGGCTATGAGACCTGATGATCATCGCAAGTCTCCTCAAGAATCGGCAGCCGAGATGGCTTTAGACGGTGGGGCGAATCAGGCCTGAAATTTGTTGTTGTTTCATTTGTTGCGTTATGCTGTTGTTTGGTTGCCGTATAAAGTTTTTTTTGTTGAATTTTGGGTTTTTAAGTTTTTGTCGGATTTAACTCTGGGGTTTTCGGGTGCGATTCATGAAGTTCTAAATCGTTAAATTTATTGATTTTCATAAATATATTTTTTTGTAAATAAGTGTAGGAGAATCGTTCCTCTACACAATTAAAAAAAATCATGATTACCCCCCTGTAGATCGAAATTTTTTTTGCTCAGAATTAAAAAAAACAGCCAGTTTTCTCATAAATTCGGAGTCGAAAAACACGAATATGAGGTTATCTCCTCCATCCGAGCACTCTGCATGGGGAAAAATTTAAAACATTGAAAAAATTTAAAACATTGAAAAAATTTAAAACATTGCAAAAATTGAAACTTTGAGAGGCTGTATCTCTGCACAGAGCACGAATATCGAGAAGATCTTTTTTAAATTTTAAAATTTGTTGTTAAACATGTCTTTTTTGAATATGCAGAAAAAACTGTCCAAGAAAACGTTTTGTCTGACTCTCTAGCTCAATTTTGAATTTTATCGCACAACCAGATTGACAGGGGGTCGTTAATCAATCAAAGCATGGAACCTGTGTGGTTAACTACCAGTGTTTCTAAAAGTCATAGTCATAGTTGATGTCAGAGTCATAGGCAGAATTTTTCAAAGTCATAGTCATAATCAGTCTGACTATGACTATGACTTTCGAAAATTCCGCCTATGACTATGAGTCATAGTCATAGCTCTGAGTGTCATAGTTGATGTCAGAGTCATAATCAGAGTCATAGGCAGAATTTTCAAAGTCATAGTCATAATCAGTCTGACTATGACTATGACTTTCGAAAATTCCGCCTGACTATGAGTCATAGTTGTGCATCTCCGAAACCACCACCGCCGCCGCCTTATTAGTCCACCGCCACCGCCGCCACCACCGCCACCGCCCTTATATTCGCCGCCGCCGCCACCGCCGGCGGTAGACTTATTTTCGCCGCCGGCGGCGGCGATCCAACTATGACTCTGACATATGTTCATGCTGCAGTATAGGCCTACTAACTTTCACAATCTTGTGATTTTTGTAGGCTCTTCTCCAAGTAGTATGTCATTGTCGGTCCAAAGCTCACCGTCGTCTCAAACTAGTAGTGGAAGAAAACGGAATGGTGGGGTCACTCGTGGTCCAGTCTGGAAAACTTCACCGAAGAAATCGAATCTAATGGCATTGTTGTTGTGCGATGCCGAGAGTGTCACGATGCGCTCAATCATTTGCAAATTCAGCCACTCGACTGAGACCTTAAGCGTGAGCTACTTTTTCTATTGAAATATGTCATTGGTTTTTTGAATTAAGGATCTTAACAAAGCAACTGGCAGAACTCTTTTGGCTCCTAGCAATACAAGATGGGCTTCTTACATCTTGGTCATCGAAACTTTTCTTAAAGTGAGTGAGGCTGCAGCAGCAATATCTGAGATCAAGGGATGGGAGTTCCCTAACAAAAAAGAAATAGAAGTTAGATAGTGTTTCTTTTGCCGCAGTGTATATCTGAATTCTCATTGGCGGTGTTGGCTCTGGAGATTCTGTCTGTACCGGCAACAAGCGCACCAATCGAGCGAGTGTTTTCTCTAGCAGGGCTGGCAACAAGAAATCATCGTAACAGAACAATGATTGATTTGCTGAATGCCCAATTGATAGTCTATTGCAATCAACTGGAAGAGAATTTCTAGAAACAAAAAACTGTTTTCGTGTCGTAATTTGCTGTTGTTATAAATTGTTCTCTGTTATTAGTCAAAAAAACTTGTTACGGAAAGAGAGTAGTTTTGTAAGTACCATGATTGAAATTTCTCACGCACGTATCAAAAAATCTTTGCTGGGTAGGATAATCTAACTGGCTGTTCAATAAAAACAAAATCTAGTCAATTTCTCAAGACCAAAATGCGTGATTTAACCATTCCTGGTGCCAAAATCTAGAGAGCGTACTATCTGGTCCGGCGGATATTCACTTAAATGGCCTGAAAATACTAAAACTAAAATAACGATTCATGTAAAAAAGTACCCTCTTCTGGTCACGCAGTTATTAACACTATTTGGGAACAACCAATCAAGACTTCTACCTAAGTAGCTATCAACACTTGGCTACCACTATCACTACCCATGACTATCACTACCTATGAACCACCAACTGTACCAGCAAAAGAGATTAATTACCATTAAGGGTTAAAGTCATACTCAAAGTCATAGTCATGATAAAATTCAAAGTCACCGACATAAACCGACGAAATGAAAGTCATAGTCATAGTGAAAGTCATAGTCAGAGTCATAGTCATAGGCAGAATTTTTTAAAGTCATAGTCAGGCTGATTATGACTATGACTTTGAAAAATTCTGCCTATGACTATGGTTATGACTCTGACATCAACTATGACACTCAGAGCTATGACTATGACTCTCTGTCTATAACTTTTGGAAACACTGTTAACTACTGACGTCCACCTTTAGGGGCCTCCAAAATTTTGAGGTTACAAGCTCGAATCCTGGTAGTAGCAGATATTTATTTTCTTGAAGAACAGTACCCACTCCGAGGTGGACGACCCCAAATAATAAGTCGAAGGTCGACCAGTAAGCAGGATGGGTGCGAAAACCACCTGGTACCTCATGAGCCTACCTCCAGAATCCGAAATCAGCCAAGTAATAAAAAATCAATGTACCTTATCCGAAATTGTGTCCTGAAGACGGTTTTATAATGCTTTTGCAAGATGCAAGAACCTCAGTTTTGTAGTAGTTTCATGCTCTGACGTACTGACACATACCTTAGACACAAATCACTCGAAAGTGACTCTGGATGCATGGAGGGGCTTGAGTTGAGATGCGCACACCTACATACCACGGACGCAAATCACTCGAAAGTGACTCTGGATGCATGGAGGGGTTTGGGGTTGAGATGCGCACACCTACATACCTTAGACGCAAATCACTGGAAAGTGACTCTGGATGCATAAAAAAGCATGCATACCACAGTATCTTTATGCAGTAGGCCCCAGTATTTAAAACTATGTTCAACATCTTTTGTTAGTGGCCCCTGTGATTAGTGGCCCCTTTTATTCCCTTCCACTCCCACAGCCCTTAATCACTTTAAAATTCAAAAGGCGCCAATTCAAATTTTGACTGAAAAAACGGTGCGTAGGCGTTTGTCCCCTTTTTTCCCATTTGGGAAAAAAAGGGGACAAACGACCTAACGCCGAAAAAACCATGATACCCCCCCTGTGGTTCGAAAAATTTTTTTTCTCAAAACCAAAAAAGCAGCATGAATATATTTGATCTGCCAAGAGGTGAATAAGCAAGCACTGAGTTCCTTCAATATAAAAATGGACATAACACGTTATCTGGATACAAAAAATATCTGCCCAAAATTTTTTCAAAATCCTGACCCGATAAGGGATAAGTACCGAAAATATAGCTGGGTTTTATATAACTAAAAATACGTAATTTTGAAATTGGTGCTAATGAGGGTGTCAAATGAGGGTTACCCAAATGAGGGTTACCCAAATGAGGGTTACCCAAATGAGGTGCCCAAATGAAATTTGCCCAAATGACTAGGAACCGGGAAGTCGGTAGCATTAAAAAAGTTTAGACGGGATGGTCAGCCAAATAAACGCGGCTTACAGACTGATTTGCAAACTGAGATAATAACCGGCCGGAACCCCTTGCAAAAAGTGAGTCACTATTACATTCGCAAACCAGCCATCGCAAATAATCATAAAAAAGAAGAAATAAAACCAAGTGGAATAGTAAATTTACTGTGCTTCCAAACAACAGGGTATGCAATAACACGAGATGCTCTGTAGGGTTTCTCATCTAGCTTCTTGGACGCTCCTTCTTGCCACGGAACAGAGCATTCAGCGACGTGTTTGCGACTTTGACGACCTTGAAACGAACACCGGGAATGTCACCAACAGCATGGCTCAAATGGATTGCATTAGAAGAGGAACTGAGCCGATAACATTTGCGAACACCTACCCGCTACGACCGAACCCAGAGACCAGCACTTCGTCGTTTTCCTGCAAAATGACCACCAGTCAGAGCAATGTTATTGGTCAATAGTTAAAAAAAAGAGCCCGCCTCGATGAAATTCAAACAACCATCGTTCTGAAATAAGTCATATTGATAAGAACGAACAGCCGTAAGATGAAGTGACCTACCGAAACAAAGGCTGTGATTTTCTTGCTGTTCTTGATCAACTGAAACACAAAAACATGTTTTCTCACACGAGCTTATTTTTTTCTCGTTTTTAGGCCAAAGAGGTAAGAGGTAAGCAGATCGATGGAATGACGGTTCGTGTTGATTATACGTAGGGTTGTCGAATTGAATATTCGATTTCGAATATTATTCGATATTATTCGAAAAATTTCGAATATCGAATCGAATATTCGAAAATTTCGAATGTCGAATATCGAATACCGAATCAACATTCGAAAATTTTGAAATTTAAATATTTAAAAATATTTTCAAACACGCGTTCGTCTCATCTCGATATTTTATCTTTCAGTATGTTTCAAATTATTCACGATTTCTATTCCAGAGTACCTTCCAAATTTTCTCCGTCTTCTCCTTATAAACCTTGAACCCACCTCTTTTCAGCATCTACGAAATGTCAAGCCATGTCTGGAGTATGTTCAAAAAAGAAGGCACGGAAGCAGTTTGCAGATGTGGATACCGCCTTGCGCTTGGAAAGAGTGGCACCACCTCGCATCTTTCGCTTCATCTCAAGTCTACCACCCACCCACCAGAAGAACATGGAGAAGAAGGAGGAAATTCCAGCAAAGAAACCCAAGATGGAGAAGCTTACTGAAGTGTTCCACCCGGCCTACGTTCAGCACAAAACGGAGGAGCTCACCACGGATGTCAAGAACTTTATCGTTGCCCACCAGGGATGAGAATTTATGGTTAACTAGGCCTTTTTTTAAATACATCAACCGGCCTAAAATAGGCCCGCGCCAATTTGGGGCAATTTGGGCAATGCCCACAACCTTCCATTTTCAATTGCCGAGTCTCCCTACCTCAAACGTCTTATTGCCTCAAACAGTGTTGTTCCGGCGCTGGCGCTGCCTCGGCAAAAAATAGCGCCGACCCGGCGCTCGGCGCTGGGGCCAATGAAAAATTTTGCTCGGCGCCGGCGCTAAAATTTTTTGACCCGGCGCTGGCCCCGGCGCTGTTTTTTAAGCAACTATGGCTCCGGCGCTGTTTCCGAAATTTTACTGTCAATATTAAAAACACATTTTTCTTAATTTAAGTTGAAGTATTTGTATTTTCATGCTGCATTTTCTTTCAATTTTTTTATATTATACATTTGCTCGATCTTCTAGTTTACTATATTATTAAATTTAACCAAGGCATCAAATCATATTAATAGTAAAAATTGATTTACACAAGTTTACAAAACAACTATAGATATACCGTATTCACTTTACTGCTTACTTAATATTTATTTCCATCCCCCGTAGTCATAATCAAGGGATAAAATCCGTGGATAGCGATAAAATCCGCGGATAGAAATATCCGCGGATTTTTATCCGTAGTAATAATCACGGATAAAGATATCCGTGGATACGGATAAAATCCGCCGATTTATCTTCAACTATGGATAAATTGACGGATTTA
>JAMRYI010001550.1:0-20228 GCA_029231635.1 Ditylenchus weischeri | reverse complement strand
ATTCAGTTGTGGTAATAGGTCAGTTTCAAAAACTGGTCTGAAACAAATTCCGAGGTAGCCATCAAGTCAAAATTCACCAACGGTCCCTGCTTATCTCTATTGACATCAGGGAGTTCCAGTAAGGTATAAGGCAGATGTTTCCCCCAAATTCTTCCTCCTGAAAACTCAAAATCCGCCTGCCCCGCTGGGGATAAAAATAGTCGTTTGAAAATGCTAAAGCGTAATGCATCATAACTATAGTCTGCGCCCCAAAATCCTTTCAGTCCTTTATTATATTGCAGGGTAAAAATGGGATATTTGTTTTCTACGGTTCCTCTGTCGAGATTATGATAAGTAAATTCTTCATTCGGAGCCCAACGTAAAATCAGCTGTAGGTCATTTGTATTGACTTGTCGGACAGTATCAGGTAAAGGTAGGCTATTAATATAAAACAAGTCAGCGCGCGGTTGTCTGCGGGTATGCGTAAACGCCGTTCCTACGCTAACATGGTTCCCAAATTCGATCAGATGATCGATACGATAGATATCATTAAATTGCCATTTATTAGGCCTGTTTTTCCCAAAAGAACGGAAGAAACCATCCCTTTTAGCCCAAACCTCGCCCCGGTTCCATGACGTCATGCTGTACTGTAAAGCGTAAATAATTTGCCGGAAACTGAACAATACGTTCTCCATTTAAAGTAAATGCCGTACTCAGGTAGTACTTTAGCTCTTTGTCCTTATCGCCATAGGCTGTGTATCCTTCAATGTAGGCTTTTTCCGAAAATAAACGCGTCGTCCGACCACTCAGGCGCACACGATTCCCCTCGTAATTATTGCGGCTATAAAGATATTCCAGTGGACCAAATTCAACTTTCCCGGCATTATAATATCCCTTTGCTAACAAATAACCCAATGCGACCAACTGATTAAAAGAACGCATATTCTGTACCGAATCAACCTTTTGATAGGCTCCTAATTCAGCATGGCTTAACGGAGTTGGTCTAACCCCTACAATGGGCACCTGCGGTGCGGACTGGAGGAGATACCTCTTTTCAACTGGTACACCAACAAAATTCTCATTCGAAATAGAATCTGTGCGATGTCCCAAGTATTGGGTTTCCGTCCATACAATACATCTGACTCCACCAAATAACATTTTTAGATCTGCACGAACAGGGAGCATGCTACCATTTTTAAATTCACTATAGCTAAGATCTATTTGCACGTCATTGATCCAATTGATATTTGCAGAACGTCCGATATTCAAAGTCGCGCGATGAACAGCATACCTTGTATCATCTGAGATCAGAAGATCACCGTAGAAGAGCAGATCAATAGCCGATTTTGCCAATGGAGCTCAATATAATCCTTGCCTTCGATCTTGACCGTATCTTGAATTTTGTACCTATAAAACGCTGTAGCACCTGCAGTGGGCTCAAGACTCCTTTGTTTGTGATCTGAATTGTATTATCATAGAGATCAACATCACGGAGTATCGTTTGAAACCGCGTCTGCCAATTGTCATTGTTAAAAAAGCGTGGATTTAATTCGGTCTGGTTGTGGCTGATGACAATCTTCTTACTACGATCTGGATTATGGGATGAATAGACATTTGCATAGTTTTCTTCCAAATAAAAGGGTGCAATGGTTTGCCCCCGAAAAGCGGTAGAATCTATATTTTCAAAGAGGAATCGGAATGGTTTCGGAAATTTCTTCGCTTTATCTTCAGGATTGACAAAACCAAACTGCGTCTTTTCATACTCATCAAACGAATTTCAGGTATGCAGGTGTAATGATTTTGTGGTCGATGTGCAATAACCTGTTCAATCAGTGCTATAGCAGGATCTTTGGTTTTTTTGTTTTTTCGATTGACCACGACCTCCTCTAATGTGTTATTTGAGGCAATTAAGTGCACGGTCAGCATTGAATCCTGTAAACGACGAACATCCACCGTACGCCGCTCATACCCCACCGCTCCAAAGACAAGCTGTCTGTATTTCTTGATATCCAGAATCTTAAAACCCAAGGGTATCGCTGCTACCACCGCTATCTCCATCAAGCCAGTTAATTGAAACCCTTGAAATACCCTTGCCTGTTTGTGCATCAATGACCTTTCCACGAATAAAGTCCTGTGCAATTACTTTTCCACCCATACAGAAGAATAGTAACACACTTAAAACACGAATCGAAAAAGATTTAACACACACTTTAAACGCCATCTGCAATTTGATAGGATTTCTTTTTACAATATACAATTTGTATGCAAGAGTTATACCAATAAAAATAAAAAAGCACAGCGAAATCGCCATGCTCTAATAAACAACAAGTATTTTAACAGAAACTTTATATTAATTTTAAAAGGCAGTCTGGATATACCCCAATTAAGATTGTAAGCGCTACGGCAAGGAATAATACAAATGAATAATTCCACTGTACATTGACACAGGATTCGTCACTGTCTCTAAAGTACATCGCAACAACAACTTTCAAGTAGTAATACACGGCAATTCCTGCATTGATTACAGCCAATACAAGCAAAACAATATGATAATTTTCCATAACAGAAGAAAACATCATAAACTTACCGATAAATCCAGCTGTCAGTGGTATACCCGCAAGAGAAAGCATTGCTATCGTGATGGCAAATGCGAGCAAAGGATTTCTCTTGCCCAAGCCATTGAAAGCTTCAAAATGTTCAGAACCGGTCGTTTTCTTGACTAGGATCAATCCTGTAAAAGCAACAATGGTGGCTAGAGAGTAGGCAAGGCCATAAGCAAAGATACTATTAGCCGAGGTAGCCCCAACTGCTACAATCGCAAATAACATATACCCGGCATGCGAAACGCTCGAATAAGCAAGCATACGTTTGAAGGAAGACTGCATTAATGCAGAAATATTTCCAACAAATAAGGTGAGAATGGCGATCACTAAGAAAACCGGCGTCCAAAAATCTTGTAAAGGCAATAGACTATAACTGAATAAACGTAACAATCCAGCAAAAGAAGCAACTTTAACCACGGTGCTCATATAACTCGTAATCAATATCGGAGCCCCATCATAAACATCTGGTGTCCAAAAATGAAAGGGAACAGCGCCCACTTTGAACGTCAGTCCTACAATGAGAAGCAATATACCCCCATAAAACAACGGTGAAATTGCCTGCGGGTTATTGACAACATAGTCTTTGATTTCACTTAAATCAAATGATCCTGTGGCACCGTACAAAAGAGCAATACCAAACAATAGAAAGCCCGTAGAGAAAGCCCCCATCAAAAAGTACTTCAATGCAGCTTCATTTGATGCTTTGTCTCTTTACGTATACCCACCAAAATGTAAACGCTACAGACATAATTTCAATACCTAAAAAAAGCATTGAAAAATTATGATAACTATTCACAAGAACAGCACCTGTGAGGGAGAAAATTAATAAGGAATAATATTCCGCAATTTGTCCCTCCTCATCAAAATATCCCTTTGAGATAACAAAAATGCACAAGGTAACTGCGATACATAAGATTGAGAAGGCAATAGCAAAATGATCAAAATGAACCATCCCACTATAGAGCGGTCCACTGGTCGAAGTCCAATCATTCCATAAAAAACCAATAGCGACCAAGAAGCCAAGAATAGAAACAGGCAGTAGCATAGATTTCATCTTGAATAAACCAAGATAAAGGACGACTAATGCTAATATCGAAAGTGTAATTATTGCACCCATACAATTAAATATATCTATTATCTGCCTAAAAATGTACTTAAAACTTCCACGGAACCTGCAGAAAGGTTCAATAGGAAATTAGGGAATATACCAATATAAAGGATCAAGACGGAGACGACTGTCAATACAATAAGTTCCGTTCCTTTTACATCTTCAAATTGTACAGTTTTTCGGTCGTTTCCCCCAACATCGTTCCTTGGTAAAGCCTAAGGATATAAACTGCGCCCAGAATTAAGGTTAAACCCGCGAAAACAGCAAACCAAAATCCATACTGAAAAACGCCTTTCAATAATAAAAACTCACCAATGAATCCATTCGTTAATGGTAAACCCACTGCCCCCATACAAATAATCATAAAGAAGATGGCCAAACGAGGCGCCTTGCTTGCTATTCCGCCAAGCGCTGTGAGACTACGCGTCTGTGTGCGCTGCTGTATAATATCCAACACATAAAAAAGCCCGATCACAGAAATACCGTGATTTAACATTTGAATAGTTGCTCCACTCAGGCCATTCGTATTCCATGTGAAGACACCGGCACTAATTAAGCCAACGTGGGCTATTGACGAATACGCGATCAATCGCTTCACATCGTCCTGTTTAATTGCGATAATGGAAGCATAAACGATCCCAATAACGCATAAGATCATTGCAAAATGCCCATACAGCGCAACACCAGTTGGTGCGATAGGCAATAGCCAACGCATTAAACCGTAAACCCCCATTTTGAGCATGATACCTGCCAACAACATCGTGCCCGCTGCAGGTGCGTTTGTATACGTATTGGGTTGCCAAGTATGAAAAGGAAAAATTGGTATTTTGATGGCGAAAGCGACAAAAAATGCCCAAAATAACCACCGCTGCGTATTTTCTCCCAAATCTAAGGCAATAAATGAGGTCCATTCAAAATCACGGTTGGGCACTTGTTGATAGAGATAAAGAATACCGATCAACATCAAAAGGCTACCCAAAAAAGTATAAATAAAAAATTTCAAATTTACGCGAATACGATCTCCTTCACCCCAAAGCGCGCAAATAAAATAAATCGGTATCAAGGCAATCTCCCAACCCACATAAAAAGTAAAAGCATCCAGGGCCATAAATACGAGCAATAAGCCCGCTTGCAAAAACCATTAATGCATAAAAGTTTCCTTTATACTCCTTCTTAAAGGTAGTAGCAATGATTAAAGGCATCAATCCATTTGTCAATAAGATCAACGGCAAGCTAATTCCATCAACGCCGATATGAAAATGAATATGCAACGAAGAAATCCATAGCCAATTTTGTTCAAATTGCATTCCGCCATTTGCGTCGAAAGTACAGAGGAACGGAATAGTCAAAGCCAAAGACAGTAATGATAAAATCAAGGCAATAGACTTTGCAGCATTGGTCTTTAAGAACGTTAGAATCAATGCGCTTATTAACGGCAATAAAATAAGTAAAAACAAGTTATCCATCGATTACACCAAAATTAAAGACTCAACAATCCATAGATGAAAATGGCAATCACCCCAATTACCATCATCAATAAATAAAAACCAACATTACCATTCTGGAGCAAACGCAATACCTTTCCCGTATCAAATGTTGCCTTACCGGCCCCATTAACAACACCGTCAATACCACGTTGATCCACGACATTTCCGAAGAAAGCCGAGAGCCAATTGATGGGACGTACAATGATGCTATCATAGAGCTCATCCACGTAAAACTTATGGTAAGAAAGATTGCGCAAGAAACCACGCGTACCTTCGCCCTCTTCCTGTAGCTGTTGTCGTTTAACGTATTTATGAAAAGCCAAAGCAACCATAATCAATACTCCAACAACAGAAATGCCCATGAGTAAATATTCCGTACTATGTTCCAAATGATGAGTTGCAGGCATTATCGCTTTTCCCTCTGAAAACACTGGCGTCAGGAAATCCTCAAGCCAATGGTTACCACCCAAAACAGCTGGTAAATTGATCACTCCTCCGATCACAGAAAGTATAGCCAATACAATGAGTGGCACTGTCATACTCTTTGGAGATTCATGCAAATGATGCTTTTGCTCTTCCGTACCACGGAATGTTCCAGAAAAGGTCATAAACAACATCCTGAACATATAGAAAGCCGTCATTAATGCACCAATAAAACCTAAACCCCATAAAACTGGACTCGCAGCAAATGCCCCTGCCAATATTTCGTCTTTGGAAAAGAAGCCGGAGAAGGGTGGAATTCCTGCAATCGCGATTGTCCCCATCAACATCGTCAGATAAGTAATAGGCATTGCTTTCTTCAAGCCTCCCATTTTTCGCATATCCTGTTCTTCACTCATACCGTGTATAACAGATCCCGCCCCCAGGAATAGTAAGGCTTTGAAAAAGGCATGCGTCAATACATGGAAAAACGCTCCCGTAAATGCTCCGACACCAAGGCCAAGAAACATATAGCCCAATTGTGAAACGGTGGAATAAGCCAATACTTTCTTAATATCATTTTGTGTCAATGCTATTGCAGCAGCCAATAGGGCTGTACAAATAGCGATCACAGAAATGAGCTGCAAGGTAAACGGTGAAAGGATAAACAGTACATTGGAACGTGCAATCATATAGATACCGGCCGTAACCATCGTTGCCGCATGAATCAGGGCCGACACGGGGTTGGGCCAGCCATGGCATCTGGCAACCAGGTAAATAAAGGTATCTGCGCCGATTTACCTGTTGCAGCAATAAACAACAAAATGGTAATGCTAACGACTGTGATATCACCAACAGCAAAATTCTTGGCCGCAGGAAATACAGTTGAAAATTCTAAGGATCCAAAAGTTCCAAGGATTAAAAATACCGCAAGTAGAAAACCTAAATCACCTATTCTATTCATCACAAATGCTTTTTTTGCCGCATTCGCATACGAACTATTCTTATACCAAAAGCCGATCAATAAATAAGAACATAGCCCTACACCTTCCCAGCCGATGAACATGACCAGGTAATTGGATCCCAATACCAATAGCAACATAAAAAAGATAAAGAGATTCAAATAGGCGAAGAACTTACCAAATCCATGATCATGATGCATATAACCAATCGAATAGACATGGATAAGGAAACCAATCCCTGTAACGATCAGGAGCATGATGGCACTTAGTGGGTCTACCAAAAAGGACAGACCGATCTTGAGATTGCCCACCGCAATCCAGTCAAATACATGTTGTTCTATAATACCTGCTTGTCCAGCTTGCCTCGCTTGGTAGACTTCGGAGAAAAGAATACAGCTGCATACAAAGAAATAAGCACTACAGCGCTGCCAACAGCACCTATCATACCTTTGGAGAAGGCATTCCTACCCAATCCGTTCACAATAAACCCGATTAAGGGCAAAAGGGGAATCAACCAAACTAATTCACTCATCGTATTTATTTCTAAGTTCTACCAACGAAGTTTATTTAAGGAATCGATATCCACAGACTTCGTATTCCGATATACCATAATAATAATCGCTAGGCCTACGGCAACTTCTGCCGCTGCCAATGCCATGATAAAGAAGACGAAGACCTGTCCTGACGAATCGCCATGCTGCACTGAAAAAGCAGCTAAAAGAAGATTCACCGCATTCAGCATCAATTCAATAGACATCATAATAATAATGACGTTACGGCGAATAAGAACACCGATAACACCAATAACGAAAATAATCGCACAAAAAATCAGATAATGATTTATTGGCACCCCCTGCAACTGTTGAACAACTGTTTCCATTAGATTTGTTTAGGTTCTTTCTTAGCTAATAATATTGCTCCAATCATTGCTGTCAATAACAATAATGATGATAACTCAAAAGGAAGCAAAAATTCGTTAAACAACACCTTACCCAGATTCTTAACCAACCCTATTTCCGGATTAACAACAGTTAAGGGATTAGAAATGTCAAATACGCGGTATACACCGAAGAAAGTCACCAATAGGCAACAACCGGCGATAGCACCCATAAACTTAACCAGATTGGATTTCATGGGTTCGGTATCCTTGTTCAGGTTGAGCAGCATCAGTACAAATAAAAACAACACCATGATGGCTCCCATATACGATGAAATTCACCACAGCCAAAACTGTGCATTCAAAAGAATATAATGTATTGTAAACGTAAAAAACGTAATGACCAGATACAGTACACTGTGTACAGGATTTTTTGTAAAAATGGTCAGCAGCGCAAAGAAAATAGACAAGAAGGCTACAAAATAAAATACTGTCATAATTTCCTGGTTTAGCTCTTTAATTTGGTAATATCAAAAGTTGGTTCTACCAATTTATCTTTTCCATAGATAAAATCCTTACGTAGGTAATCTGCTGTCACATGCGGTCCATCCAGATAAATCGCTTCTTTAGGACAGGCCTCTTCACATAGACCACAGAAAATACAACGCAACATATTGATTTCATATACCGACGCATACTTTTCCTCGCGATAAAGATTCTCTTCACCTTTTTTCCGCTCGGCGGCAGTCATTGTAATCGCCTCTGCCGGGCAGGACAAAGCACATAATCCACAGGCTGTACAGCGCTCACGCCCTTCCTCATCACGTTTGAGCGAGTGCTGCCCTGAAGTTTTCGAATAAGGTCTTATTTCCTCCGGATATTTAATGGTTGGAATTTTCTTAAAAAATGCCTTAATGTAATGCGCAAACCTTTGATAATAGCCGGAAAGTATATTCTTTCCGAAAATGTCATCGGTTTTTGTTCAATTACTTTTTTACGATTGGTTAGTTGCATAAAAAGTCCTTTCTTATGAGAAATAAGTATCTTTAATCAATGTAAATACACCTGTGAGTACAATATTGGCAATTGCCAATGGAATCAGCATCTTCCAGCCCAGATTCATCAATTGATCGTAGCGGAAACGTGGTAAAGTCCAACGCACCCACATAAAGAAAAAGATAAACAGCAATATTTTAATGAAGAATACCACTACCCCGATGATCGTGATCATATTGGCCGACAATCCCAGATCATTCATAAAGGGGAAATTATAACCGCCAAAATAAAGTGATGCCATCAATGCAGAGGAAACGAACATGTTAATATATTCGGAAAACATATAGAGTCCCAATTTCATGGAGGAGTACTCCGTATGGTAACCACCGACAAGCTCTGTCTCACATTCCGGTAAATCGAAAGGAACCCGATTACATTCGGCAAAAGCACAGACCATAAAAATGATAAACCCTAGCGGCTGCGCCCAGATATTCCAATTGACAAAACCCGACTGCTGCGCAACGATTTCCTTTAAGGAGAGACTTTGTGTCACCATCAATAAAGCAATAATTGACAATCCCATGGCGATCTCATAACTGATGCTCTGCGACGCAGCGCGAATAGCACCCATAAGTGAGAATTTATTATTGGAAGCCCAGCCGCCCAACATAATACCATATACACCTAATGCGATCACACCAAACATATACAATATCCCAACATTAACATCGGCCACCTGCAAGGAAACGACCCGTCCCCCAATTTGCAATTCCTGTCCCCAAGGGATAACCGCCGAGCTAATACAGGCCGTAATAATGGCAATAGTAGGCCCTAAGATAAAAAGTACCTTGTGTGCCCCTGCAGGGATAATTTCCTCCTTAAAGAAGAATTTACCACCGTCACAAAGCGGTTGCAAGATACCAAAGAGACCAGCCCGGTCAGGACCATATCGATCCTGCATAAAACCTGCAATTTTACGCTCAGCAAGTGTCGAATACATCGCAATCACCAGGGTGACAACAAAAATAACAGACACCAGTATTAATTTTTCTATGACAAAAGACCACTCCATGTTTGTGATTATTTCAATTTTTCCGTTCTAGCTAACTGTTCCCGATTTTGTTCCTGCAATATTGGATTTTCTTTAATGACTTTTGGCGGATTAAATAACTCGTAGTGATTGGCAGAAATAACAGAATGTGGATCTATTTCTGTTGGTTCCTCCAAAATCCAATCGCTTGTTTTTTTCTGATCAAAGCGGCAGGTATTACAGATAAATTCTTCCACTTCACCAAACTCATCCTTTCGAGCAGTTACCCGAATGACTTCTTCTCCCTTATACCATAAGGTTACTTTACCTGAACATGTCGGACAATCGCGATGTGCATCGACAGGCTTTGTAAACCATACCCTGTTCTTGAAACGGAAGGTTTTATCCGTCAAAGCTCCCACAGGACAAACATCAATAACATTTCCGGAGAAATCATTGTCGATGACATTCTCAATATAAGTCGATATTTCGGCGTGATCTCCTCTTCCTAGGATACCATGTACACGTTGGTCGGTCAACTGATTGGCGACATAAACACAACGGTAACATAGGATACAACGGTTCATATGCAATTGGATCTTATCGCCCAGATCAATTCGTTCGAAGGTACGACGATCGAATTCGTAGCGTGTATTAGCGCTGCCGTGTTCATACCCAAGATCCTGCAATTTACATTCACCAGCCTGATCGCAGATTGGACAATCCAAGGGATGATTGATCAATAAGATTTCAACAACACCTTTTCTTGCTTCCACCACCTCTGGCGAAGTAATATTTTGTACTTCCATACCGTCCATCACCGTCGTACGACAAGAAGCCACCAATTTTGGCATCGGCCTCGGATCTTTTTCAGATCCCTTGGAGACTTTGACCAAACAGGTACGGCATTTACCGCCACTTCCCTCCAGTTTGGAGTAGTAACACATTGCCGGAGGGACTATATCTCCACCGATCTTTCTCGCTGCATTTAATATGCTTGTCCCAGGAGCAACCTCTACCGGTATACCATCGATGGTGACCTTAAACTTTACATCTTCCGCTTCTGCCATGATATAATTAATTTATCGTTACAGCTTCTATTATGATACTATTGGTTGTAAAGGATTAGCATAATGTGCCAGTCCATAATTCCGTGTTTGTGACTCTTCCGGATGAAGAATATGCCATTCAAATTCATCCCTAAAATGTCTTATTGCTGCTGCCACAGGCCATGCTGCCGCATCCCCCAATGGACAAATTGTATTCCCTTCAATTTTTCGCTGCACATCCCACAGCAAATCAATGTCTGACATCGAGCCGTGACCGCTCTCGATCTTATGCAGCACCTTCTCCATCCAACCCGTTCCTTCACGACAAGGCGAACACTGCCCACAGCTTTCATGATGATAAAAACGTGCAAAATTCCAGGTATTACGCACCACGCACTGATCCTCATCAAATACGATGAAACCACCCGACCCGAGCATTGTCCCTGTTTGGAAACCACCATCCGCCAATGACTCATAAGTCATCAACCGGCTATTTCCTGCCGCAGTTTTCAAGATCAAGTTAGCGGGTAGGATTGGAACCGAAGAGCCTCCAGCTACGACAGCTTTCATTCGTTTCCCATTGGCAATACCACCACAATATTCATCCGAGTAAATAAACTCTTCCACAGGCAGACCGAGTTCGATCTCATAGACCCCTGGTTTTACAATATTTCCGCTAGCGGAAATTAATTTTGTCCCGGTACTACGCTCCACGCCGATTTTAGCATATTCTTCACCGCCCAAATTGATAATGGGCACTGTGGTCGCAATAGACTCCACATTATTCACCACTGTCGGGCAGTTATATAAACCTGCTATCGCTGGAAAAGGCGGTTTAATACGCGGATTACCCCGTTTACCTTCTAAAGATTCTAATAAAGCTGTTTCCTCACCACAGATATACGCTCCACCTCCCGGCTGAACATAAATCTCCAGATCATAGCCCGAGCCTAAAATATTTTTACCCAAAAAACCTTTTTCCTTGGCTTCAGCAATGGCCCGCTCCAGAATTCTGATTTGCGGCATCATCTCTCCACGCACATAGATATACGATGTATGAGCTCCTAAGGCGAAGCTGGATACAATCATTCCCTCAATGAGCGCATGTGGGATGTGCGTCATCAAATAACGGTCTTTGAATGTTCCTGGTTCAGACTCGTCGGCATTACAGACCAAATAGCGTGGCACCCCTTCAGGTTTAGCCAAAAAGGACCATTTCATGCCCGTAGGAAAACCAGCTCCCCCACGTCCACGTAATCCAGACTTCTTAACCTCTTCAACAACATCCTCAGGAGACATTGTCTTTACTACTTTTTCAACAGCAACATAACCACCTTTTTGTCGATAGACCTCAAAGGTATTGATGCCAGGAACATCGATATGAGTCAACAAAAGTTTACGTGCCATATTATTCTGTTTTAGCTTTTAAATTATCAATCAATTCGTCGACTTTATCTTCTGTCAGATTCTCATAGAATGTATATTCAGGGCCGATCTGTAAGACTGGTCCAAAACCACAGGCGGCCAAACATTCTACACCCCGCCAAGAGAAAAGCCCGTCAGCGGTGACCTGACCTTCCTTTACGCCGAGCTTTTGCTCTAAATGCCCCATGATACGCTCTGCACCGACCAAACAACAAGGTCCGGTACGACAAATCTCCAGTACATATTTTCCTTTAGGTTGCAACAGGAACATGGTATAGAAGGTTGCCACCTCATACACCTCAATAGGCAATATATTCAGGTAAACAGCAACCTTATCCATCGCATCTGCGCTTACCCAGCCATATTCCGCCTGAACCAGATGTAAAATGGGCAATAAGCCTGATTTTTGCTTTCCTTCGGGGTAACGACTTACCACTTCTCCAAACTTGGCTAACAATTCTGGAGAAAAGTTTACGTTTTCATTATGTTGTTTTACACTAAGCATCTAATTCTCCGGCTATAACGTTAAGACTACTCATATTTATAATGGCATCTGAAATCAGCATTCCTGCACTCATTGGCGCGAACATTTGATAATTGACAAAAGAAGGTCTTCTAAAGTGAAGACGATAAGGTGACCGTCCACCGTCATGAATCAGATAAAAACCAAGTTCACCATTTGCCCCTTCGACCGCATGATAGACTTCGGCTTTCGGTGTGTCCACCTCACCCATGACGATTTTAAAATGGTAGATTAAAGCTTCCATATTGGTATACACCTGCTCTTTCGGTGGTAAATAGAAATCAGGCACCTCTGCATGGAAGACACCTTTAGGCTCTTTCTCAATTTTCGCTAATGCCTGCTCTATAATGCGAAGTGATTGCCACATTTCGGCATTTCGAACCACGAAACGGTCATATACATCGCCGGTCGTGCCAACAGGTACGTCGAAATCAAATTCTTCATATGAGCAATAAGGATTCTGTACCCCGCACATCGTAATCTACACCTGTCGCCCGTAAAATAGGGCCAGACCAGCTATAATCCCAGTGCATCTTCTGCTGTTACAGCAGCAACGCCTGAAGTCCGCTCAATAAAAATACGGTTACGAACAAACAACTCTTCAAACTCTTGCAATACCGGCGGATAGCGTTTTAGAAATTCACGTATTTTCTCAAAGGCTATAGCATTGA
This sequence comes from Ditylenchus weischeri, assembly GCA_029231635.1. Lineage (NCBI taxonomy): Eukaryota > Metazoa > Nematoda > Chromadorea > Rhabditida > Anguinidae > Ditylenchus > Ditylenchus weischeri. Next base: position 7,098 of record JAMRYI010001550.1, on the reverse strand, counting down.
AATCACGTTCGAAGCCTCCAATACGACCAATGTTCGTTGTCAGGCGAGCGCCACAGATTTCTTCAAAGATTTCGTAGATAAATTCACGCTCCTGCATCACATACAAAAAGCCCGAAAAAGCCCCGTATCTACCCCCAAAATACCATTACAAATAATATGATCTGCAATACAGGCAAGCTCCATGACGATAACACGCATATACTGCACCCGCTTAGGAATCTCGATCTTGAGTAGTTTTTCAACGGTCATATGCCAGCCCATATTATTGATTGGAGACGAGCAATAATTTAGACGATCGGTCAAGGCGTAATTTGATAAAAAGGCCGATGTTCAGCAATTTTCTCAAATGCACGGTGAATATAGCCAATCGTGGAAACTCCGCTAACAATCCGTTCACCATCGATTTGCACGACATTCTGAAATACACCGTGCGTAGCCGGATGTGTGGGACCAATATTTAGGGTAATCAACTCATCCTGTGGATCATTATCATCAAAGACAGGCTGATTAGCTGTTATCTTGCTTATAAATTCGCTCATATCGTATAAATTAACGGCCGAAATACAAATCTTTCTTATCTACGCGATTTGGATCCTCTAAAGGATATTCCTTACGCATTGGAAACACCTCCATATCATCTACATTCAAAATTCTTCTCAAATCGGGATGTCCTATAAAATTGACACCAAAAAAATCGAAGGTTTCACGTTCCATCCAATTTGCACCTCTCCAAACGACTGTTGCCGTTGGAATCTCAGGATTTGGTCCATGCAAAAAGACCTTCACGCGGATTCGGATATTATGAACGAGACTTTGAATATGGTAAACTACAGCAAACTCCTTTTCTAAATGTGGATAATGTACCGCCGTAATATCCGTGAGATGAATAAACTGCAATTCGTTATTCGATTTTAAGAAACGAAGTACATCAATCACATCTTCCATATCAACAACAATGGTCAATAGACTGTGTGCATCTTGAATTTCGTTAATCTTTCCCGGAAAATTTCCTTGGAGCTTATCCAATAAAAAACTGTTTTCCATCATCTATTTATTTGTATGTATTCCGTACTTCTCAAGCAGCGCTTTGTATTCGGGCGTATTTCTCGGTTCAATGATTCATTTTTACAATATCCTGCAGACGCAATACACCATCCAAATTGCTTCCGGGCAGGGAGGACAACCAGGCACGTACACATCAACCGGTATGATTTCGTCTATTCCTTGTAGAACAGAATACGTATCGAAAATACCACCACTCGATGCGCAAGCTCCTACAGCGATTACCCAGCGCGGCTCGGCCATCTGTATATATACTTGTCTTAATACAGGCGCCATTTTTTAGCGATTGTCCCCATCACCAAAAGCATATCTGCCTGACGGGGCGAGAAACTAGGACGTTCAGCGCCAAATCTGGCCAAATCGTAAGTAGAGCCCATCGTTGCCATAAACTCGATACCACAGCAGGATGTGGCGAACGGCAAAGGCCATAAAGAGTTGGCTCGGGCCAAGCCAATGGCTTTATCCAAACTTGTCGCAAAAAAACCTGCGCCTTCTACTCCCGGAGGAGCTTCTGCCAATTTTATATCACTCATGAAAAGTCGATTTATAGGTTTAAGTATCATTGACTCAAAGAGCCAACGACCAACGGGACGTTTAGTCCCAATTCAATGCTTTCTTCTTGATCACATAGATAAAGCCCAACAAGAGCAGTCCCATGAAAATAAACATCTCAATCAAGCCTTGTAATCCCATCTCCCGGAAGTTTACAGCCCACGGGTACATGAAAATGACTTCAACATCAAAAATCACAAACAGGATAGCCACCAAGAAATACTTGATAGAGAAAGGCTGCCTGGCATTTCCGACAACTTCAATCCCCGACTCAAAAGCCCCAAGCTTGTTTTCAGTACGGACCTTTGGCCCGATAAGATGTGTAATAATTATGGTACTTACTCCAAATCCTACAGCAACTAGAAGCTGTATAAATATAGGCAAGTAGTCTATCGGCATACTATTGGCTTGCTCCATCTCAATTCAATTTATATTGGTAACTGTCTCTAAATATAGAGATTCCAAGGTAAAAAACAAAACAAAAAAGGCGCAGATATTACTATCTGCGCCTAATTTAGAATGATTTTACTTAAGCCTATTTGATCCCTTGTAAATAGCCTTTAACAGCTTCATTCGTTGGATCTATTGCCAATACTTTTTGGAAGCTCTCCTTCGCTTTAGGAAGATCTTGCTTCACATAATAGTAAAGACCGATATAGGTATTCGCATCGATTAAATAATTTTTATTTTTCTCTTGCGCACCACGTTGATTGATGGTTTCAATCAATTTTTGGAAGGATGCTACGAAATCACCTTTAGGCTGCTCCAGATTGTCCGCAGTTAAAGCTGCAAAAGCCTTGTAATAAAGCGCATTGATCAGATATTTATCCTGTGCTTCTTTATTGTCTGTCGTTTCAATAACGGATAAGAAAGTCTGTGATTTTTGCAAATCGGCAATTGCTTTGTCTCTCAATTCTTGATTAACGACAACTTGCTCTTCGTTTTTACTACCGGCATCTTCTTTAGCACCAATTTGATAGTAAGCTTCTCCAGCATAGTAATTTGCATCATACAAATATGTTTTATTGTCTTTGTAAGAAGCAACTAGCTCGAATAGAGAGGCCGCTGTCTGCAATTCTTGCTCCTGATATTTAGCAAAAGCCAACTCGGCTGTTTCACCCAAGAGCTCTTTGTCCAAATCAATTGCTTTCTTAATATCAGCGATACCTTTTTGAATATTTGCTGTATTTTCTGCTGTCAATACCGGAGCCGCGGCTGCTGTGCTATCCGCCCCGCCAGCGGCATGTTTTGGACTGTTAGCCGCAATTTCAGACATTCCTAGGTACATATAATCCAATGGAATTACACGGTCCTTTTCCATTTTGCTGAACATCTGGTTTAAGTAATCCAACGCTTTTGGATAATCTTTCGCTTTTTGGAAGGCGATATAACCCAAATAACGGTAGATCTTTGGATCTACAGAAGGATTTTTAGCTAATTCCTCAGAAACCACTTTCAAATCGTCGTATTGACGTGCATAAACTAAGAAATCAGCGTAGCGGATTTTAGCTTCCAATGAATTATCACCCGCAACTTCTAGATATTTTTTGTATTGCTCAACACCTTTTTTATTTAACTCAACATATTTCTCATCAGAAGTACCCGGTAATCTTGACCATTGATTGTATGTTTCAGCCAACTCACGATAAGTAGGTGCGTAAGCCGGAGTCTCTGCTGCAATAGCTTCCAATTGTGTGATAGCTTCATCAAAAGCTTGTGCACCACGTACGATCACAGCCTGTCCAACTTTCGCTTGTACTGAATTTGGATCGATATCAGTCGCTTCACCCTAGCTTGTATAGGCCAATGAACCTTCTTTTAAACCACGGTATGCATCACCTAATGCGATAGGAATTGCAACATCTTTTTTGTTTTTTTCTTTCGCTTGCGTTAAATATTCCAAAGCTTTCGCATAATCGGGCTCAGGCGTTTTTATATATGCACGACCGATTTCCAATAATGGTTCATAATCTTTCTTACCTAATTTTGCGGTTGCCAAAGCGAATTTAGATTCAGCGCTCGCTTTATCCTTTTTCATTAAGTCAACATAGCCCAAACCTACATTGCTGATTGTAGCCTTTGGATCAGCAGCCAAACCTTGGTTGAAAATCGCAGCGGCAGAATCCGCTCTGTCGTTTACCAAATAAATTTGACCCAAATAGAAATAATTATCTCCATTCTTAGGTTGCTTAGTCACTAACTGTTGAAGGATAGTTTTCGCTTTACCATAATTTTCAGCCTCGATGGCTGCTCTAGCATCTTTCAAACTTTGTGCACTTACTGTGCCCACAGATCCCGCCAATAAAAGACTAAATAATAATTTACTGTTTGTCATAATCTATTTTTGTACTATTTATTATCTATTTAATATAACTTTCATCTCTAATAATGATCTCTCGTCCAGGCATTGTAGCAGGAACCAATCCAGCTTTCAATACAATACGTTGTCCACGATCTCCTGTCAAAAAGGCACTGAAGCCTAAACCTAAGCCCATATTCGGCTGATAGTTCATAATGTAGACAGGTCTTATAAAAGGATATAAGCCGTCGGCGATAGTCGATTGGGATGGTCTATAAAAACTGACCTTTTCGCCCTCCTTACCAACACTTTCGATGCTCAATGTACGAATTTTATCCAATAAATTCGAATTTTTTTCTACAGCTTTTAAATACCAATTATAACCAATAACGCCCACCGTATTCGCTTGCTCGCTCACATATTTCATTACATCCTCACTATCTTTCAAAGCAGAAACAGCTTTCGGATCGATTTTGTTCAATTTAAAATAATCTTTCAAATAGCGCAGTGTGCTTGAATTGGCATTGTCAAAGATCAGTCGTTGTCCTGCTAAGTTACCTTCCAACAAAGACTTAACGTCTTTTTGAGGCATTATAGTATCAGCACTGTTACGATTATTGATCAATACAACGGCATCCGACGCCATTTGGAATATTTTAGGTTGAATCCCTCGCTTTTTAAAGTAGCTATCTTCCTCATTTGTCAGCTTGCGCGTCAAAACAACCACATAGGCCGAATCGCCAAGCAATGCATTCACCGCTTTAATTTCAGGACGAGCAATAAGCTCCAAACTCGAATTTGGATAAGAGCTCTCAAACACATCCGCAGATTCTTGGATAATAGGCAACAACGTTTGATCCACAATAACGGGCAGCTTACCTGTTAAAATATCATCGCCCTCTTTCGCTTGCTTTGTTTTATTTTTGCAGGAAACTAAAATGCCCATACAGATGCCAAGCATCACAAGAACCATTTTATATTTTCTCATATGATACATCATAAAATAAGACAGTTTAATTAAAAAATAGTTTAATTTTTGAAGAGAGAATTGGTTGTAGCCAAAAAGAAGAGGGCAGTTAATTAAAAATTATTTTGCCAAAGCCGTACAAATCGCATAAAAGAATACAGGATCAATACGACACCAAAGATTGTTTTGTAGGTTGGATTAATCTCAATGGGAAAATTGTCCCAGAATATAATCAAAAGGCCCAAAACAAAGTAAAAGCCAAACATAAAAAGTCCTAAAATAGACAGAAACCGCTTCAGAGGCGATTTCTGTCTATAATTGAACTATTATTCGAATTAAAATTTGTCATTCTAATTTTGAAGGTTCAATCGAATTGGTAAAGTGTACGCTACACGAACTGGACGACCATTTTGAATACCAGGTTTCCATTTCTTCGCTTTCTTAAGCAACCTTACGGCTGCATCACCAGTACCATATTTCAAATCGCGTTTGATATTGATGTCTGTTAAGCTACCATCTTTTTCTACAACGAAAGATACCTCAACGACACCATTTACACCATTTTCAGTTGCCGCAGCTGGATACTCGTAGTTTGAACCTACCCAAGACATAAATGCTTGCATACCGCCTACAGGCATTGGCTGAACCTCGATGGCATTAAATGGAAGAATTTCATCTCCATTACCATTTGGATCGCCTTTTGCAGCACCAGTGATTGCGCCATCTTGTTTCTTCGAACCAAATTCACCACGTGCAACAGAAGTACCAGTCGGGCTACCTTTCAAAGTAATACGCGCTGGAGTTTTATTTGGGTCTTTCAACTCTTCCTGAGAAGCAACTTCTTCCACAACTTTGTTTGCAGGAGCTACTTTAGGTTCAGGGAAACGAACCAAATCTTCTTTCGGTACATCCATAGCCACTTGTTGAGGTTTTTCTTCCGGTTCTTGCGGAAGCGGCTCCTCTTCTTCAGGCTCTGGTGGTTTAATTTCTTCAAGGTCTTCCAAAGTAACTTCAGTTACTGCAGGAGGAGCCTCAACGGCTTTCTTCGGGAACAGCTTACTTCCATAAACACTAAGGAAACTGGCTATGACTACAATGCCGATAACGACAAGAAGTCCCCTGTTAGTCGCTTTAGGCGCTAGCTTACGAAGCTCATAAGCTCCGTACTCCTTATTGCGGCCTTGAAAAACGACGTCAAGCCATTCTTTCTTAAAAATATCTAATTTTGACCCTATCATATTATTTTAGTTTTTTGTGTCAATCTAATAACTAATCATTATAGATATTGTCACGTTTTAACACGTCCACTTCCTCTGGAGTAATCTTTCCGATCATATAGCGTTTTACGTCTACAATTTTCATCTCGTCAAGAATGTCAACAAGATTACGTTGTGTACATTTATCACTCGGTCTTATGATTACGATCATGTCTTTACCGCCTGAAACGCGAGGTACATATGCCTTTTTCTCCATTAAAACCTTACGAATCCCATCCGCACCGTAACCAGCAACAGTAGGACCTTCGATCGGACGAGCAACTTGACCATATACCCAAGAGACTTTATTGTCAGAACCCAATAAAATTGTAAGTGAACGATTATCTGCTGTAAGCAATTCATCGCTTTGTTGCTCCTTAATTTTATTTTTGTCTGGCATAGCCACATCCATCGCTTGCGGTTTATTTAAGGATGTGGTCAACATGAAGAAGGTAATCAACAAGAACGCCAAATCCACCATCGCTGTAAGGTCGACCTTACCGCCATTCTTCTTGGATCTTACTTTTCCCGCCTTTGCCTTTTTACCACTATCCTGATTTAATTCTGCCATTGTTTGTTCTTATTAAATCGTCAATTATTTCTCCTCAGCACGCATGCCTGTTATGAAACTAAATTTGTTTTGCTTTGATTGCGCAACGTTTCAATAACTAAATTAACCGAAGGATATTTTCATTCGCATCTGCTTTGATAGCCATCTTTAAAGGTCCTGGATGCACGAAATTTTTATCAGATGCTTCTTTTTCCTTATTTACCTCCTCAGCTGCAAGACGGCATTTTGAACCCAGTAATACAACTCATTTGAAGTATTCTCTGTACTATCAACCGATACCAGTTTGCAGACCTTTCTCTGTACGCCATTTTATCCAGAGCCAATAATCCTTTCAATTTAGACATTGGTACACCAAAGTTTTCCATCAATTTGAAACGATCATAATCTTCTT
>JAMRYI010001828.1:0-10017 GCA_029231635.1 Ditylenchus weischeri | reverse complement strand
AACTGTGAAGGGCAGACCTACAACCTCAAAGGCGGCAGTTATAATAAGATCTCTTCGTGTTTGCTTTTCATACTCTTTTTGAGCCTTGTAGTTTTCATCTAAAATGCAACATAATTAATATGTTATAGAATAGAGGACCCTACTGCCATATATCCACCCACCCTATCCCCATAAAAAGTTAGTGTCGTATAACACCACCCCAGCCGCCTGCCCTATTAATTTTGAGGTGTAACTAAAACCACCATTTTTTAAATTTTTTTTCAAAAGCCCTTATTAGTAATGGCTAGGCCCTGAATCTAACAAGTTAATCTCACATAGTGTCCGTGAGCTTTTGAAAAACATTCTATATCATTTGATAGTCTTCAAAAATCCTTATTTGACGTTGAGATATGTCTTTGCCCTGGTCTATTTTTCAAGGGTTTAAAAATGCATTTGAAAGTTGAGTACAGGGTGTGTCAAAAAACGCGAACATTTTGAAATAATGTTTGTTTTTATTTAATTTTTAGCTGTTTTATGAATTTTTCTACAGATTGTTGCTTGCTAAAAAGCTTGTTAGAAAGTTCTGTTGAATTCCTATTAAATTTGGTGAAACCAGGATGGACAGTTCAAGCACTAGGTCAAAAGATCAGCTTCAAGTGCGAGCATACGCATATGGGATTCAACCACGTAGTGAGTTAGTCCTCTGCAGCGAGCCACGTTAATCTGGTGCGTATACGTTTCAGCACAAAACGAAACTTATTTCGTTTTGTGCTGAAACGTTCAGCAATCAAAAGACGACATTCAGCAGACATTCGTAAATCTGTCTCTGAGCAGAACATGACCAGACCCATTTCGAACCATCTAGTCTATCCAGGTTCAGTGAAAATGACCTATCCAACCATTTAGTCAGGTATAGGGATGAAAGATTGATTGAACCATTTAGTCTTCCATATACTTGCCTCGAACCGGAAGCCTCTTACGGGATATATCCACTTTCTTATACTGGGGCAAACCACTGAAAGTGGCTAATGTGACTCAAGGTGTGTATCACACATGCCGTAAGCGTAAGAACTCAAGGCACTACTCCGGGCTAAACTACCGAAGGGGCATCACTCCGCCTCCTTACTCTACTGGGGAAACCACTGAAGGCACTCAGGACCATTCACTAGGGCAATTTTTACAAATAAAAACACAGACTGAAAATATCACTGCAATAATGCTCAATGTAATATAAAAACATCAAAAAATTACACAATTTGAATTGGCGCCAATAATATTTAAAATATATGACGTTTCAGCACAAAACGAAATAAATTTCGTTTTGTGCTGAAACGTTTCAGCACAAAACGAAATAAGTTTCGTTTTGTGCTGAAACGTCAATGCCCCGTTAATCTCATGCTTAGAAAGCTAGACCTAGGGTTACGGCAGAATGAGAGGACTCGGAACCGTCCTCACAACCGTTATTTAAACATCCTTGGTTACACCGAAAAAATCTCTAGTTCAGACGGTGTGCGGGAGCCTTGACAAAATTTTTCGAAAGTGCCCGCTTTTTTTTGACACACCCTGTAGAAGCAATATATGCTTAATGATAACTGTACTAGATATGTTAATTAGTGGTGCAGTGGGTAATGAGTTAGTTCGACTCTCACCCTGTGCTTTTTGTTTTTATATATTCTTCTCATATTATTTTTTGCTTTGTAATGCTTTTTAATGTAGCTTTGAGCTTCAAATACTTTTTTGCATGAAATTAAGTTGTTATGGTGGTATTTTCGTTAGAACCAACGATTAACATGTCTAGTAGAGTAATCATTAAAAGTTAAAACGGCAATTGTCGATTTCTGAATTGCGAAAACATAAAAAAAATAAAAATAATTATCACAAAATTTGCGGAAAATTTTTTTTAAACGCGAACAATTATTTTAGGCAGTCATTTTTGACTTCTCAATTGAATTTTCGGTCGGGTCCGCCGACCCGGTGTTACTTTATGGTCGTCCATTTGGTTTTTGTGCATAGCTAGTTGAATTATAGTGGCTATATATATATTTATCTTTTTTGTTTCAGATTATAAAAAGAAGAAGCCAAGTTGTTGCCTCGTTCTAATTTTTATCGATTATTTGCCGTCTTTTTCTTTGTGTGGTTTTTGCTTTTTTTGTTTACGTGGGATTCTTGACATCGACTTTGAATTCTGATGCAACAGCAGCTCAGCATATTGAAGGTAAGCGAATTAAGATACGTTTTTACTGACTGTCTGCCGACTTTTTCGCTCCTTCTTTTATTTTCTTCAGATTATCCAATATAATTGAGCGGCGTAGATGAAACGTTCAAATTGCATAAGGCATCAATATGTTCAAATATATACTTTGCCTTTGCTGGTCTGTTTTTCCATGTGGTTGTTATTCCAGTCTGTCATAGTGTTTGAAACACCGGAACACAAAGAGCTCATTACCCACTGCAACACTAATTAACATATCTAGTACAGTTATCATTAAGCATATATTGCTTCTACTCAACTTTCAAATGCATTTTCAAACCCTTTAAAAATAGACCAGGGCAAAAACATATCTCGATGTCAAATAAGGATTTTCGAAGACTATCGAATGATATATAATGTTTTTCAAAAACTCACGGACACTATGTGAGATTAACTTGTTAGATTCAGGGTTAAGCCTAAGTAAAAGTTATTAGGAGAGAGGTGTTTACGAAACTAGCAGTTTTGGGGGGAGGGTTATATGCACTAGCGCCAAATATAGTCTGAAAATAACAAAAACTAAATTTATTATAGTCTTTGAACATGAATTTGCTATATTTTTTTAAATGACTCAAAATCACATTTCAAGCTTAGATTTCATTGAAGACTCTTTCTCCGCCCAAAAATCGGGGAAATATCAGGGAAAAAATGGGACGATTTTTATACTTAAAGTTTTCAAAAAGTCACTTCTAATACCAAAATATCTTCTTGAATCCCGAATCCATTCAGATCAGATCAAAATAATTATTCGGGGTTGAAATATTGATATTTTGAGCATACAAGACAGAAATTTCGCACCGCAAAAATTTAGTCAAAAATACCTCAAAGACCATATCCTTCTGAACGGTATGAGACAATTTTTTTGACAAAATTTAAAATTTCAGTTCAGAAAATGTTTTGTTAACCTTGTTTTTAAATGCTTTTTATCTTACTAAGCAGACAAAAATTGGTTAAGAAAGTGATTTTGGGTCATTTTTCAAAAAGTCATGGTGAGCTAACGAAGGACCAAGAAAAATACGTGCATGGATCCAACCGAATGGCAAACATTCAAAACAACATACTGTAAAACATTTAATTATCACAGCTCCTTCTAAAATGATTTTTTGACGATTGTTTTAAACGACTGCTGTCTCATAATTAGAAATTTTAAGGTATTTTGCGTAAAATCTTTTTTTTCCATTTATTGTTAATGTTGAAAAAAAGTTCAGAAGTGTCAAAAAATTACCTATTGTTTGTTTTAATTGATCTTCATAACTGTCTGAATAGCATGGGGAAATAGCGAAAACTACCAAAATTAGTGGCAAAATACACTTCATACTCAAAATGAACAAATTTGCAGCACTTGTAAAAATAATTTAGAAAATTTCGAAGTGAAAAAAGAGCCGTGCTAAGGAAAATTCGGAAATATAAATTTGTGTTGAAGGGTCTGATGTATGGAAATCAATGATGGTACAGTTGAGGCATGTGAGATTTTGTCTGCTTCTTTACCTTATCCTCGCACAAAAGCATGCTATTTAGTGCGAGCAGTGCTCATGAATACGAAAAGGCGGTCGCTTACAAAAAAATCTGTGACATATGACGCAGATCATAAAAAAATGAATAGCGTCTTTTTCTTAACATAAAGATGGAACTAAAAATTAAAAAGAATAAAGAAAAAATTTCTGAAGGAATAGAAGATTTTAAAAATGTATAGCCGATTTTTCAAAGGATAATCATTTTTCATGGTGCAAAATTACAGGGTGGTCCAAGAAATTCCCTGGATTTGAAATGGTCATAACTTTTTCTAGGGCGTTTTGAATTTCTGTAAACGCCAAAATGTTTATCTTGACGGGGATTTTTGTTTTCTGTTTCTAACTCGGAAAATTTTTTTCGAAAATTTTGACTTTTTGCCTTGGTCCCCTATGGTCCAAAAAGACCAATCTTGTCACTTGTTTCATTCACGACTATCTCTTTAATCATTATGTTTTCTTTCAGATTAAATGGCTTTCAAATGTGTTGATGTTACATGTTCTTCGAATAAATTCATGATTTGGCGCATTTGACAAGGTTTTTTGAAGTTTGCTAAATTTGGTCTTTTTGGACCATAGGGGACCAAGGCAAAAGTCAAAATTTTCGAAAAAAATTTCCGAGTTAGAAACAGAAAACAAAATCCCTCGTAAGATAAACATTTTGGCGTTTACAGAAATTCGAAAAACGCCCTAGAAAAAAAGTTATGACCATTTCAAATCCAGGGAATTTCTTGGACCACCCTGTACTTTATTTTGGCGCAAATACACTTTTTTATGCCGCAAATTTATTTTTTCTTGGCGCAAATTTACTTTTTCTCGGTGCAAAAAGTTTTGGCTCAAATAAACTTTTTCTTGGCACAATTACATCACACCGCCTTTCTTCTGATTTTTTTCAAAAATTTGAAATTTTATTTATTTTTATCTAAATTGCACAAATTATTAAAACAAAAATCAGTTACCGTATTGTACATGTCGGTTTATATTCGGATCACCCTCTAGGGTGTCGGTTTATCAGAGACTGTCGAGTTATCAGAGAATGTCGGATTATTATTTCGATAAAAATTTGTGGGAAACAGACAACAAGCAATGGAATTTTAGGTGCATAGACGTTTCCCGAATTTAGGAATTCTCCTATTTTCGGAAAACGTTTCCCGAATCTAGAAATTTTCACGAAATGTGCATTATCGCGGCAGTTGAATTTTATCTTTCGGCCATTCCAAGACAGTGTTTCCATTGGGAATTGTCCAAAGAGTGTACCTATATCATATTTGGATTCGGTTACACCGGCTACCTAACAATACTTATCCGTATAAATAAGGCAAAGACATATTCGAAAGATTCCTGCTTGTACTCCGACGACGGCACAGCTTCAACTTCAGGTGTGTAGAGTGTCCATCCAGAATATTCGTTAAAAACGAGCACGTTGGCATCGAAAACTTTTGCAGCGGCGATCAAGTGAATGGTTGAGCCGTATTTTTCCACTTCAGTAGCATCTTTTGCTGGAATGAACATTTGATCCGACTGCACATCGTTTTTCCAGAATTCTAAAAGGGGCATTACATGGTATTCTTCTAAAAAGATCTCAAAACACATACCAACTCACGGTGTGGCCATATTTTCGTGTATGAAGCTGACCAGAATCAAACGGATCATAGTATGATTCTCCTCACTTGAAGAAAGACAGAAACTTAACGCCCTAAAAAGATGCAAAATGCAAACAAAACGGCTCAAGATAAAATAGATGACCTGAACAAGCAGTTTCCATCACCGAGAATTGGCTTCACTTTTACCGGATTCTTTCCGCTGCTGTTGAAGTAGATCATGCCACCATTCCACACTTCAGTCTCCCCGATCACAAAATCGTATTCGATGCAGTATTCCTCCTGAAGTAGTTGGCAAGGAAAATCGAACAACAAAGTGCGACCGGTAGACGATTCGGCAGCGACTTGGATTTCTACAAAGCCGATTGATAGAAATACAAAAAATTAACACCAACAAATTGGCTGAGTCAATTTCACCTGTGTATTCCACCGCCTCTTGGGCTTTTTCTGGCTTACTGGAATTGGATTTTTGCTGTTCTTTTTCTGTTTTTTGCAGTACGCTCAGCCTTTTTCGTCTTCAGCCCTATCTTGTTTACATCAGGCACCAGATGGGAAGCAGCAGACAGGAAATCCCGGCAGTATGACAAGATATCCGCCGATTTGCTGTCCTTAGCTTTGATCTACAACAAAACGAAGGTTTGTAAAACATAGTTGTAAGTTACTGAATAGCTTACGTTCAATTCATTCCATAGTTCCCATATTTGATCGTTTATCTTCTCATATTTTAAATTCTTTTTCTTCGGTTGAGCACCGTTTTCGACGCGTACCACTCGGACAGATCTCTGGTACTGCAGCTTTTGGAGGAAGGCGAAGAGAAGAGAATTACCAGGCCTACGAAGTGCTCTGGGGCGTCTATAACAAAAATAGATGCGATCAGAACTGATGCAAAAAATAGTAACCTCTTTAAAAAAGAATGGCAGCATTATTTGTTCTATTATCTTCACGGTGGGAATTCCAGAGATGAAAAACCATTGACATCCACTGAGTCTCAAAGTAGCACACGAATTTCTTCAAATAAAAGTATGCGGAGTGATTATGGTTCTTAATTAGAGACAACAAAGCTTGATAAGTACCTCGTTACCATCCAATGTAAGTAATTCCTTTTTCAATAATTCCCAAGCAGGCGCAACAAGATCAAGTGGGAGGAGAGGCTTCGAATTGGAGAACGAAAAGCCAGGTCTTCTGCGTAGCGTATGACCATCCCATTGCCCGAATCCTTGACATAATGGAGCATGGCTTGGCAGAAGTGAAATCCACATCCCTTGACCTTCTACAACACAACCAATTCATGTATGAATCAGTGCCAATAGTTAAAGTTCCTATATTTTCACCAAGAATTTTCATCGCAGCTTTCATCTCAGCTTGCTCGAAATCCATGAAGACTTTCTTGTAGGTCGGCGTCAAATTAAGTCGAATCCAGCCATCCACCACTGCATTGAGCATGACTTCATAGCTTTTTTTGTAGATTTTTTCTTCAGTGAGGCGCATGCGATAGCCACCCATTCCCCTCTTGGTGTAAGCTGATCATTCACTACCTCGGCTTGTCGCTAACTGTAAGCAGATCGACCAGAAGTTCCTCACCCGGCTTGAGTTGATCATCCGCATCCTCGGACTTGTCTGGATGAGTAAATTCTTGGATCGGCAACTAAACATTAAGAAACAAATAATCAACCAAGTCAAGGTCTTACATATCCGTGGAGAGTAAATAGCTGAGAAAAATTAAAAGATCTTAATCGTTGCCCATAGCTACAACGCCAGCTTCTCGATCCGACAAAAGCTCCCATCTATGCAATATGTAAAACCAATGAAACCATGAATTAACAAAATTTACCTTTCGGCATTTCCCTTCGTAACTTTGAATGCATCAGTCAAATTGAACGCATCACCTACTGCAAGCACGCCCGCACGACGGTGTCTGAATAGTTGTAGCCGTTTTTCCTCGTAAAAGCCAAACTTCACGCTGACTGATTTTGGGTCGAGGACATTTTCTTTTCTTGCTTGTATAATTTTCAGCGACAAGTCTTGGTACTAAAATTAAAAAATCATCATTTGATGGACAGCACTTATTAATCAAGTAACTAACTTTCTCAAAGGTAGTTTGTGGTTGAGCACCAGCTTAAGTTCTCACTTCTCACCTCACGGCATTTCCTGTCCAGGTTCATAGCATTCATTTGATTCTCTGTGTAAGACTGGTAAGCTTCTTGGTGAGATCCGAAAACGATGCATTCCTCCGTTTTCGTATACTCATGCAGTGTCGGAACAGTAAACGATTGATCTTCCACCTTTTTCCTTAATCCTTTCATTTACTTTCAATCTAACCTTTCAATTTAACCTTTCATCTTTCTTTAACTAATTGAATTGAACGTACGAAAATAGGAGAATTCCTAAATTCGGGAAACGTTTCCCGAAAATGGGAAAATTCCTATTTTCGGGAAACGTCTATACGCCGAAATTTTATTCCAAAATAGTTAAAAACGACAAAAACAATCATGTAACTTCAATCATTCATTTCCAAATCAATGCTGTTATCAGTTTGGTAGCCGTTCTCTTCGTCTTGTTTCCGCTCCATGTCTAACCAAGCTCATGCATCTTGAAGCATCAGTCGGCCGTCAGGCACTTATCGGCGTTCCTTGAAGCAGTGAATTAAATCGTCTTCGCTTCCAATGTGGCACACTGTGATTCCGCAGTCTGAAATAAAATGAATTAATAATTCTACCTTTGAAACTACCGTACTTGATCATTTTTAGCTTAAATTCACTTGTATAGGACTCATGCTTCCTTGCCTTTTTGCTTCGATTTCATCCTCTACATTTGAAAGATCTACGAGATTATTTTCATCCATTTAGCAGCTGAAAATAAAATTATTAAATTTTTATGACAAATCATCAAAATCGTCATTTTGGGGTGTCGGTTTATTAGAGCCTGTCGGCCTATTAAAGGTATAAACAATTTGAAATTAAATGATTGATGATTTTATCAATATTTAGAGTTTTTGCTAATAATAACCAGTAGCTAAGTGTTTTTCTTCCTTATCACATTCATTTAATTTATTCTTCAGGTTATGATTACCCTTGTTTAACCGGCCACGGACAAAAAATCGCCGTGCCAAAACATCTTCGGTCATAACATCGCCACAGCCAAAACATCGTCGATGCGGCTTCAAGGTTCTGATTGAAGTAATCAAGGCTTAAAACTTTCAAGAACTCAAATTTTTAGGTAAATCACTGAAAGGAAGTAGTTAGAGGTAGTCAGTCTTTCATTTTTTTAACTTTTAAACTAACCGTAGAACTAACCATCTAACATCGATAACAGTAAAAACACAACTTCAATGGTTATCCACCGCAAGAATCGGAATTTCTAGGTATTATCTACCGAACAACAACAACAAAAACACACTTTATTTTTCACAACAATTTTCAGGTAAAAACAATGAAACAAATCAATCAATAATGTATTCTCCTTCACTGTTCATGACTTCTTCCCACCTTTCTGGAAGTTTGAAAATTCCGCGTTTGAAGAAGTCCGCATCTTTGGAGGTGAAGAACTCATTGAACCATTCTTCCAACTCTTGATCATTTTCAAACGTGACACCATTGAGATTGTTTTGCAAAGATCGGAACAAATGACAATTGGATGGAGCAAGATCGTTGGTTGGAAAGTTTTGACACATCTACCGTATTCTCCAGATCTTTTTATGACAAAGGAAGGTAAAAATAATTGATTTTGAACATGGGGACAACAGGGGATACCGCATAAAAAGCTCTAGTATGCATAATTTTTTCAAATTTGTTAAGAACGCGAGAAAGGTTGCGGGTTGATGTGCAAACAACAGAAGTACCTCAAATCCTAACCCTTATACTCATCTTTACAAAAAAGCTACGTTTAATTATGCATTTGAATAAGCTATCGTATATGCTGTATTAATCCCTCCATGGGGGGTTATTTTTCAACCACCCGCGTGGGTTGGGGGATTATTAGAGGGTGGGGGATTATTACAGTGTGGGCGATTATTTTTCAACGTGAATTTTTTTTGAACATTTTGGTCCCGGAACTAATTTTTTTAATGAGCGCATATTAGTTTTTCCCGGGTTGGGATAAATAACTCTAGCTTTCATTCTAAAACTTTAAATCTTTTTTCTGGGTCAGAAATCGCCCTTGCGTCTATTAGATATTTATCTTTTTTGAAGCTAGCTTCTTCACACCACTCAGTTGTTTCAGATGAGCTTGAAAATCCATGATGCGCTCCGTGAAGCGAATAAAAATTTGGATCAAGATGCTATTCTGCAGGAACAGGCACAACAAGAGTCATACAAAGAACAAGAAGTCAGGTTTTAAAATTATTTTGAGCTTAATTTTAATGTTTCCTTCTCCAGCTGCACGAAGATGAAGGCGAGCAAGTGAATCACAAGCAGCATCGCAGCTGCCATATGTTCTCGTCAATCGTTGAGCACTTCAAAGACAAGCTGATCGTTGACTGGAATGGATCCGTGTAGATGGACAACAACACAACTGCCAATTTCCTGAAGCAAATGATCAAAGCTACTGTCGTCTTCTCTAGCAAGCGACTTCTGGTCTGGGATGCTTTCGTCGCACACAAGAGCGAGATAACGATGGCCGTGCTGAACGAATTGGGCGTCGAAGCAGCGTTTATACCTGGAAGGTGCACTAAGTTTATTCAAGT
>JAMRYI010001614.1:0-17576 GCA_029231635.1 Ditylenchus weischeri | reverse complement strand
GAGAATTCCTAAATTGGGAAACGCTTCCCGAAAATAGGAGAATTCTAAATCTGGGAAACGCTTCCGAAAATAGGAGAATTCTAAATTCGGGAAACGCTTCCCGAAAATAGAGAATTCTAAATTGGAAACGCTCCGAAAATAGGAGAATTCCTAAATTGGAAACGCTTCCCGAAAATAGGAGAATTCTAATTCGGGAAACGCTTCCCGAAAATAGGAGAATTCCTAAATTCGAGAAACGCTTCCCGAAAATAGGAGAATTCCTAAATTCGGGAAACGCTTCCCGAAAATAGGAGAATTCCTAAATTCGGGAAACGTTTCCCGAAAATAGGAGAATTCCTAAATTTGGGAAACATTTCCCGAACATAGGAGAATTCCTAAATTCGGGAAACGCTTCCCGAAAATAGGAGAATTCCTTAATTCGGGAAACGTTTCCCGAAAATAGGAGAATTCCTAAATTCGGGAAACGTTTCCCGAAAATAGGAGAATTCCTATTTTCGGGAAACGTTTCCCGAAAATAGGAAAATTCCGATTTTCGGGAAACGTCGGAATACGCCCGAAAAACCAACAAAGAACCAGGTGGTTTTGGACACAGATTCAAATGGCCGTGGCTTGGTTTTGTAATTTTCTCAAAAATTTAAAGAGAATTTTCAAAAATAACAAATACCATGTGATAGAGCACGAAAAGATGCATCACAAACAAGTGTTAGATCACAGGTGAAATCAATACAATTATTTTAAAATTTATATACCGTCATGACAAAAAGACTCGCTAAAGTCTTGGCTATCCTTTGGTATACAAAAAACACAGATATTTTCTTTGAATCTTGCTTTCTATTTCACTATAATAAGAAATGTCCATCCATGAAAAGGCTGCCATCATACTTCTTCAACCCACTAAAAAGAGGGAGTAAAAATTGAAAATATTTATTAAGGGCAAATGATAGCTCCAAAATGTGACCTAACTTAGAGATGCCATAGCTTTTTGAGAAAAACACTTTTTTTTTAACTTGTGTCGCAGATTCGAGGGGTTTTTTTTTACCCATATGACGATAATGTTCAAATGTCTTCTAAGTAATTTTTTATGCTTAAAACGATAAAAAGCTGTTTTGTGATACTTTTCTACATAAAAAGCTGATTTTTTGGGAAAAATTTTTTTTGACCAAAATTTGACTTTTTGCCATGGGTGACCAAAGTAAACCACTAGAAAGGGGAACGTGGATACCTGCAAAATGCTAAAATGATAGATTTTGAACATACCGTATTCTCTCTAATGGACGGGCCGGCCCATCTATTTTTCAACCCCCCTCTTAGGGGTCCCGTCTATTACAGAGGGCCCGTCTAATAGAGAGAATACGGTAGTTCTGTTAAGTGGGGACTAGTGCATAAAGCAATTCTGGTATGCATACATATTAGTTAGAGATGCGCGCACTCACTTACCTTAGACATGATTCCGAGAAGTACTCTTGATCAAAAAATGCATATAAAGACTCTTGTTGCCCAGCTCCAGTGACCAAAACGCGGTATTATACACTAATATACGGTGGTTTACCTTGGTCCCCCAAGGCAAAAAGTCAAATTTTGGTCAAGAAATTTTTCACTTAAAAATCAGCTTTTTATGTAGAAAAATACAACAAAACAGTTTTTTCATAATACGAGAATTCCTGACTGTAACGTTTTCAGGCTTCCTAAGTAGATAGATTTTTGAGTGGGTTGAAGAAGTATGTTGGGAGCCATTCATGGATGGACATTTCTTATTATAGTGAAATAGAAAGCAAGATTCAAAGAAAATATCTGTGTTTTTTGTATACCAAAGGATAGCCAAGACTTTAGCGAGTCTTTTTGTCATGACGGTATCTAAATTTTAAAATAATTGTATTGATTTCATCTGTGATCTAACACTTGTTTGTGATGCATCTTTTCGTGCTCTATCACGTGGTACTTGTTATTTTTGAAAATTCTCTATAAATTTTTGAGAAAATTACAAAACCAAGCCACGGCCATCTGAATCTGTGTCCAAAACCACCTGGTTCTTTGTTGGTTTTTTGGGCCAAATTGCTTTGGCTTGAATTTTGTGATATTCGCTTGTTGTCTTGTGAGTCTTTGTATTGGTTCTGTTGCATTTTTCACGCTGAGAATTTTGGTATATTGTCAGCAAAAATTTTAATTTAAAATTTGACAGAAATAAGGCAAACTGAGAATGCTTCAAATTTCAATACCAGGAAGACAGCTGGTTTTACCTTTTCTCGTGTAATTCATGAGCTTTTGTTTAATTTTTGTGCCGATTTTTTGCCCATCTTGTAGTTCTTGAATTCCTCTACAAGTATTGACCGCGCGTCAAGAAGAACCGCCAGAGTACAAAAATTTCCCATGCTTTAGATCAACTAGATCAATTTTTAAATCCTAATTTTTTTTTAAACAAATCCTAAAACCCCCTTGCCAACCGTCGTAACAGTTGGAAATTTCCGTGTTAACCGGTATATCTACGTGCTTTCGCTTTGACTAAATATCACGAAATGTAGCGTTAAAAACTGCATTAGACACAACTGAAAAATTACACATGAAACTGTGTTTTCCATTTTTTGAGAGGATTGACGAAATATGCTGGTATCTCGGTGGTACATGGATATTTTCGGTTTTTTTTCGGTTTTAAGTATTTTATGGTGATTTCTAAGTGAATTTTATGATGTTAATGTGCTGATTTTTAGCCTATTTTTTCAGTTGTTGAATTTCTCTGCAAGTATTGACCAAGCAAGAAGCAGTTATACACAGCTAGAACGTGCTTTTGAGCAGCTTTGAATGTAAATTTGGCAGGTAAATGAATGGTGGTTCCGTAAATTGGACGCTGGTTGTCGAGCTTTTTACAGTTTAAAAAAAAGGCATTTAAATTTTCTCTCTTTCTCTAGTGTTTTTGATCTTTTTTTGTTTTGTTCACTCTTGACAACTCATCGAAAGCGAGCAAAAAGCACACTCAAAATTTTTAAATCGATTTGCTGTGTGGATATGTTTGAAGAAAATATAAGAAAAATCACTCGGAAAAAGGTTTTGTGATTTCAATAAATTTTGCTTTATTGCCTTTTAAAATTGTGAATATAGTGAGAGGCAGTCATCAGCAGTGTTGTATAATTCTCCGGCTCTGGCTCTGACTCTGCTCTGGCTCTGGCTCCGAGCAGGAGCCAGAGCAAATTTTTTCAAGTTGAGAGCCCAGAGCCAGAGCCGGAGCGAAAAATCTCGCTGGTCTTCAGTGAAGACTAGTGCTTGCCTGTGCTGCTTAGTGTTATCGGTTGAAAAGGGGGCTGCAGTGGGGATCGTCACCGGTCGGCTATCAACTCGTTACACTTTATGACCGAATTTTTTCGAAACTTCAAACTAACAACCGACAATTTTGGCAGTAAAAGTTTTCGGAAAGTTATTCCTGATACTAAAATCTCTTCCTGAATCAGTATCTGTTATGTTCAAGTCCGAAAAATTTCAGGGAGTTGATATATTATTGTTTAAAATAGACCACCCAAAAATTTAGACCACTTCCCTGCCACTTCCCAGAAATATGCCTTGGTCTTCCTGTTGCTTTTTGAAATTTTTTTTGGCTTTGGCACCCCAGATCTTTTTTCTTTGGCACTTTAGATTTTTTCCTTTGGCAGCCCAGATATTTTTTCAAAAAGTATCTTTAAAAAATATTTTTTTTCAAAAAAATGCTTTTTACCTAAACACAAATGATTAATCAATGCAAGTGAACCCTATAAAACCTTTACGTCTTTTTTTTCCTTGGTATCGACCGGGACAATCAAACCAGACGGCGGTCTCATCCATGGCAATCACTTGAGAAAACTTGTTCTTCTTTCGCAAATCCTCTGCATGCACGAAAAAACTTTGCAACAGCTTCACCATAGTTTTCCGGCGGCTTTTGAGCAGTTGTAGTCACACGGCGGAGAACAAAGTTGTTTCGCTGCAAGAAACTTGTGAGCCATCCAACGGAAACCTAAAACAATCAGTGAGTTATCCAAATTTTCTTCAAAGTCTAATTTAACTTCAAGTCTGTTCCACGAAATAGTTCTGCAGCTTCATTTCTGATGATTCTTCGACACACAGGCTGCTTGTTTCTGCGCTTATCTCTGATCCACTCAGCCAGTTGCTCGTCGAGCTCAGGAAAAGAAACTTGCCTTCGCCGCCATACATCTTCTTTCGCTTGCATCCGCCAGGAGTATTACTAAAAAATTCTTCAGTTCAAAGGTACAAAACTGCAAATTCCTCACGCTTGTTGCTTCAGCTCACGCTCATGCGCAATCCATTCTCTGATTCGAACCCTTTGCACACCGTACTCCTTTGCAGCAGCTTGAACGTTGAAGTGCCATGACTTAACTGACCGCTTCTCTCGAGCAAAGTAGATCGCTTCCAGTTTGGTAGCTGCGTCGTAGTGTTGTCGCTTTCGGCTAAAGTTCGTTATACCGCCCCCTCGCAAAAGTGCTTTTTGGCCACTTTTTTGAACTTATCAAGTCGTAATTAGTACGAAAAACATGTTTTAGGCGGACGATTATTTGAGAAGAAAATATTTTCATAAAAATATTTTTTGGTCAAAATTGACATATTTTTTCAATAATTTTTCATTATTTGATTTTTTGACATGAAATTTAGCGGTGAGCATCCAATTCTCACGGCCGGCTACCACATGTAAAGCAGGCTATGCAAGTGTTTGTTGCACTTACATAGCCCATTTTTTGAGATGTATGGTCTCTAAGGTGATTGGGGGTGCGCATCTCTAAGTCATCTCTAAGTCTTAGTCTGAAGCCCCCGCGCCCCTGCGGGGGCTTGAGACTTAGAGATGCGCGCCCCCAATCACCTTAGAGACTATTCCGAACAATATGCTAAAGTATAGCACACTCATTCACTCTTTTTACATACAGCAGCCATGTGAATTGGTGGATGTGTAACTATATTAATGATAATTAGTGACCATTTTAGGCAAAAAATATTTTTTCTCAAATAATCGTCCGCACCCTAAAAACACGTTTTTCGTACTAATTACGACCTGATAAGTTCAAAAAAGTGGTCCAAAAGCACTTTCGCGAGGGGGCGGTATAACGAACTCCGGCCTCGCTTTCTGCTGCTCTTTGGCGTTCCCTCGTCGTCGTGCAGTTGGAGCTCTTCATCGGCAAAGATTGGTGTCTAAAGAACCAAATGAAGAAGATGAAAAGAGAAACAAGCTAAAGTATCCACGTTTGCATGCTCTTGCTCTCGCTCGCTCATTTTCAACTGAAAAATACAGCTTTGCTTTTTGATCATCTTTTTTTAAATATTGTCATCTTTTTTTCAGAATAACACCTGCCGTAGCGCGAGCACTAAGTCGATAAATCTTTAGCCGTCCTGCTCTATACTATTTTTCAAAAGTATTTCTATCGCCCGCAAACCAAAGATATGTACTTGATTATATTAAAGCATCGAGCATTAAAAGTCTATCTTCTCACTCTTAAAAAAACTAAAAATCGATCAACCTTCACACTTTATATACGCTTCTTTTGTACCGATTGGCACTTATTTGGTTGGGGGCGGTTGTTTAAATGTCTTCTGAGTAATTTTTGTACGATAAAAAGCCGTTTTATGATACTTTTCTGCGTGAAAAACAAATTTTTTGGGGAACATTTTTTCGACCACAATTCGACTTTTTGCATTGGGAGTGTTACATATAGGTTACATTACGACTATTTCCACAGTTCTACACGTGTAGCCTAGTGGGTTGGCTTCCCACTTTTTACGTTACAAGAATTGGCGCAGTCGAAAGTTCGATCCCGCATGGGTCCTGACATTTAATATTTCAAATTCCTCCCATTACATTCGACCTCCCATTCGACGTTTCTAATAAGTGGTTGTATTATAATACAACGGAGGAAGTAGGTGGCAACTCCACTGAAAAAATTCGATCCGATTTTCATAATTTCATGCCATGTCAGTTATTTGCATACACCCAGAAAAGGTTTTGACATGGGAGATTCATCTTAGTGGATGTCTGCTCTGGATTCCTAGTAGTCCTGCAAACGGATTCTATAAGTCCATCGAAATCTACATTCATACTTAAAGGGGGAGATGTTACATATAGGTTACATTACGACTATTTCCACAGTTCTACACGTGTAGCCTAGTGGGTTGGCTTCCCACTTTTTACGTTACAAGAATTGGCGCAGTCGAAAGTTCGATCCCGCATGGGTCCCGGACATTTAATATTTCAAATTCCTCCCATTACATTCGGACCCTCCCATTCGACGTTTCTAATAAGTGGTTGTATTACAATACACGGAGGAAGTAGGTGGTAACTCCACTGAAAAAATTCGATCCGATTTTTCATAATTTCATGGCCATGTCAGTTATTTGCATACACCTAGAAAAGGTTTTGACATGGGAGATTCATCTTAGTGGGATGTCTGCTCTGGATTCCTAGTAGTCCTGCGAACGGATTCTATAAGTCCATCGAAATCTACATTCATACTTAAAGGGGGAGATGTTACATATAGGTTACATTACGACTATTTCCACAGTTCTACACGTGTAGCCTAGTGGGTTGGCTTCCCACTTTTTACGTTACAACAGGGGGACCAAGGTGGACCACCAGAAAGGGGTACGTGGATACCTCCAAAATACCGGAAAGGTAGAATTTGAACAGTTTTGTCAACTGGGGCCTACCGCATAAAGAAACTCTAGTTTGAATACATATTTTAAGCATCCGAATTGACATCCTCCGCAAAGTCCGGGCTCAGAACAAGTCTCTTGATGGACGAAATGACTTTGAAAAAGCGGGCATCGAAAAAGGAGAAATAAGTTTTGAAAATGTTAATGAGGATGAATGTTGCTTGGTGTTTAAATATGGGTTGTATTTTACCGAATAAAATCTTACTCAGGAAATGATCGTCTATTAGAGAGTGGCCGTTTATTTTTCAATCCCCCTGGAGACGTGGTCGTTTATTAGAAAGTGGTCGTTAACGAGGGAGTGGTCTTTTATTAAAGAATATACGGCATCCTATTTAAAGAAATATAAATAAACCTTTTTTTCAGGGTAATAAACTAGGCGTTTCATTAAGAGGATATTTGAGAAAATGAATCAACTGCTCAAAAATTCACTTTGCGGATGCTTTTTATTTTCTGTGTTTCTTTTGTCAATTTTAGCCGCAGAAAATGGGATTCATGAAGACAACATTTCTTTACATAAATCAATTACAGGATCAGGTAGAAATTTTGTTAAAAGAGCTGAAAGTACAGTTAAAACTCGATTTAATGAATTTCAAGGGCCGGCTAAAAAGGTTCGTAAAATCGAGTTTTACTTTCTTAAGTTTCACAAACTTTTGCTATTTTCATAAACAAACAATCAACTAATACACTCGTAACGCACCTCAGAAAACGAACCTATGAACCTACCTCAATGTCTCCTGAAAAATTTAGAAAAAGACGGCAAATTTCAGAAAAAGACAGCATTTTTCAGTTTTGACCATAATTTTTAGACCATTTTGTATGTTTTCGAAAATAGAGTGTCGACTTCTACGACCGGGACCGACCAAAAAGTTTCGTTATATCGAGTTTCGTTAAATCCAGTTTTCACTGTTTGTCATTTTTCGTCAAATTTTTATTTTTTTAACAGAGTGTCTTTGTGACTACCGGCTCAGAATTTCATGCTGAACACAATGGTCTTTTCGGTTTGAAAAAAGTTCGACAAAAAACATTCGCTAGAGCCCCCTGAAAATTATTGAAAATTAAATTTCCTCTAATAAGCCGACACCCCTAACTTTGAGGACTTATATCTCAGCCTAGAGTGAATATTTTGCATACCTGTTTTTGACGTTTTTTTAGTTACCATGAGCTCTACCGATTCCACTTTTCAGATTTTTTGATTTTCACCCAAAAATCTCGAGATCGACCAAGAATTTTTCTGATTTTTGGAGGTTTAAAAAATAAGCCGACATGTCGACTTATTAGAGAAAATACGGTATGTGTTTGGAAAAAATTTGCAATATAAATTTTGTTACTAAAAATGAGCTTGAAAAGTCAGCGGGAACTTTTGGACACTCAGTTACTTTTTTCGGCAACCGGACATTTTGTAAATTTGTGTTTGTCCAGGACATTTTTATAATTTTGAATGAAATTCGGGCGAAAACAACCGAATTTCATTCAAAATGATACAAAATGTCCGCGGACAAATTGCACAAATTTTATAAAAACTCCGGTGGCCACTTTTTTCGCCTCCTGTAGTTTTTTTAAATTTGCGAAAGGAAAAATATTTGCTTGCAGCGTAGTTTAACTATATTTTTAGTTGTAAGAAAGCCTTTGAATGCATTTATTCTACCAAGAGTAAAAAATGTAAAAAAGGAAGGCCGAAAAATAAAGACAAAACTCTTTTAAGTCGGTCAAGTTTTTTCGAAATTACTTCAAATAGTAGAGTGCTAGACAAAAAAGTACTGTCCTCTGCCAATTCCAATTACAAAAATGACGTTACTCTTAAAAATCAATGGTTATTTAATTTGTTCCAATCATCTAAATAATTTTTTTAGAGTATGAAACGCAGTTTGCAAGGAGGTTTAAACGGGCTTCGGTATGTTTTTTTTGTAAGAGATAAGAAGAGTGAGACACACAAGACAGAGACCTAACGGTATAGGAATTTGATTTTTTTTTCATGATACAATCGCGCACATAGTACCAACAGAGGAGAGTCTGACATTTAAAGTCTTGTTTGGGTCTTTTTAATTTTGGCCGAATGCATGCTAGACATAGTTGGACGGACCTCACGGCCTTTGCATTGATAAAAAACAGTGAGGCTTAATTAAGTTGATGAAAGTGAGTAAGTGGCGATAATATTTCGTTAACCTCTTAAGTGAGTCAGTGTGCACATGATTAGCACTCCGAGATCCGACTGTGTAGGTTCCCAACCTGGACAAGTTTTTCACGGTGATTAAAAAGAAGGCTATTCACAAATTCGTAAGTGCTGGTTTGAAATGCTCTGTGAACCCTCTTTGGCAAATTGTTTTTTAAACGCATTTATTTCACTAGATAGCGGAGAAATAGGGCTTTTTAAGCGACTCGAACTGACAACGCAATTATGCGTATCCAAGCCTTGATGATAGCCTGAATTTTTTTTCAGAATTTCAATCACTTTATGTGAACGTTCATAACGTTATGCACATCATCAGTTTCACGGAATTCAATACACTATTACAAAGGTCAGAATCTTAGCTTTTAAATAATGTATAGTTTGTTAAAAAATAAGGGTGGAACCAGAATCAAAGAATCATTTGAAGCTGCGCTATTACTGAATTTTGCATAATTAAATCTCCAAAATCTGGGCAACCAATAATACACACCTAAATTCTGACACCGGATTCGTGTTCAGCATAGTTGATTTACTAAAAAAACTAATTTTAAAACTTATAAGTTAGGGTTGTACAAATACCCGGGTATTTATTTTTCGGGTATTTACCCGAGTAAATACCCGGTAAATACCCAAATGTCGGGTACCGTATTTTCTTTATTGGTTACCCCGGGGTAATTATTTTTCAACCCTTGAAAAATCGAAAAATTTCAAGGTCGATTTTGAAATTTTTGGGTGCCCAAATAAAATCTAAAAAGTGGAATCAACTAAGATTGTGATGATTAACAAAACGCAAAAAACAGATTTGCACAATAAATTTTTTGAGCTGAGATATAGGGGGCCAATGGGGGGTAACTATTAGAGAGGGGGTAACTATCAGAGAGGGGGTAATTAATAGAGAAAATACGGTATTTATAAAAATATACAAGGAGACTAGTGAACTGTACTCAATCAATTTTATTGACACCAAACATATATATCAACCGATATCATTCATTAAAAATTCAAATTCACTCGACAGATCTTTCGTTTTGTTGGATTTGGAGTCTCTCACTTTCTTGAAGAGATCACTGTATTCCAGCTGGAGATTTTGCTTGATGAAGACAATTTGACTGACAGTGCCAACCTTCATCCTAAACAGTTCAGTGTAACCACATCGACATTTTAAGCAAGAGTAAAATTAGTAACCGATTTCGAAGCTTCGTGTGAATTCCACCCATAAGAGACCAGTTGCGTTCAGTAGGCGCAGTAGAGATGGGAATGTTGTGAATCATACCGACTATACTGCACTCTACTGAGAAAAAAGCCTTCCACCATGTGAGCGCTTCCATGGGATTCACAGCTTCCCAAGCATAAGTTCTTTTGTCGGGAGAGAAGATACCAGTCCCAGCAAGCCAATGTGCCCATTCCGTCATGACCTGAAATCATCTGAGATTATACAGTACTCGCTCACATATTTTAATTATCACTTCTTCTTTTTTTCCAACAAAAACAGGATTCTTGAGGCACATGGCCTTCTGTTTCTGCTTGCCGCACATGGACATTCCTTTATCTGCCGGATCAAGAAGGTCGAGTAAATACGCCACATCCTTCTTTCCAAATTCCTCACGCTCATTCAATTTCTAGAACCAAGAAACGTCAAAGAAAGTTAACCGCATGAATAATTATAACTATACTTGCAGCAGATTTTTCTTAACTTCATCACTGAACCCGCTATCCCTAATTGCGGCTTTGGACAGAGTGAAAGTCTCAAGGATCAGATCTCGCAGAACTTGCAATAGCCGACGAAGATCAACTTTCCGGATGCATCCTTCTCCTCCTTGCGATCGAAGTAGCTCCAGCTCCACGATAAAGGCTTAGGCATTGAAAAGCCTGAAAATTTGGATATTAATTCTTGAAAAGACGCCGGTTACATGAAAACGCTCAAAGAAAAAGGATGTCCGATAAGTTACTCTATGTTAACAACAAAAACTGCAAAAATGTCCAAAAATATAAATACCCGGAATTCATATAGCCGGGTATTTTGTCAGGTATTTACCCATTGTACAACCCTACTATCCTATAGGTCATCGTCAAATTTCATATCCCTGTCATGACAACAAACATTTAAATTGGGAAAAAATCGATATTTAAATTATTGTTATCTTGAGAGGAATATGAGATTTGACGATAACTTATAGGTTTTAAAGTTAGTTTTTTAAGTAAATCAACTATGCTGAACACGGATCCGGTGTCAGAATTTACGTGTGTATTGTTGGTTGCCCAAATTTTGGAGTGTTAAGTACGCAAAATCCAATAATCGCCCAGCTTCAAATGATTCTTTGACTCTGGTTACACCCTCATTTTTTAACAAACTATACATTTCTTGAAAGCTAAGATTCTGAGCTTTGTAATAGTGTATTGCATTTCGTAAAACTAATGGTATACGTAACGTTATGAACGTTTATATAAAGTGATTGAAATTCTGAAAAAAAATTCAGGCTATCATCAAGACTTGGATACGCATAACTGCGTTGTCAGTTCGAGTCGCTTAAAAAGCCCTATTTATCCGCTATCTAGTGAAATAAATGCGTTTAAAAAATAATTTGCCAAAGAGGGTTCACAGAGCATTTCAAACAAACACCTACGAATTTGCGGGTAGCTTTCTTTGAGGATCCCTTTTTGCCCTTTAAGCCACCTTTCTTGAAATTCTAACGCAATATTCGGAATCACCATGAAAAACTAGTTCAGGATGGGCACTCTCCACAGTCGGCCCTCGAAGTGTAAAGCAGGGTTCGGACCTCAAAATTTTGAAATAAAGAAAAATTATCAAAAAATGAAGATTTCGTCATCAAAATAAAAGACATTTTCTAAAACACGCTTAAATCGCAAAAAAAAACACTTTATTCCTAAATTTGTATATATAATAGTAGCATTTTAAACCAAAGCAAATTAAACTCTCTATCATATTTTTCTTTACTTTGAATTTTCATTTTCTATCAGCAGTTGGGGTACTTATACGGTTCCCCCCATGTCGGAATTTTTTCAAAAACAGGTTTTAACCATTTCTAAGCAATTCTTACACGCTAAAACCGATAAAAACGTTGTTTCCGACCACTTTCCATCAAAAATTTTGACTTTTTTAGATTTTCTACCTGCCTGCCTTCGGCAGGCAACCTACAATAGGAAGCCCCTTTGAGTACATGGTCAGGCCAGGGCTGACCCTTTATATATCAAGGAATATATCAAGGAAATTTAACCAATAAAAAACCACTGAAAATATAAATGTAAAAATGCTTATAAAAAATTCAGTTAAATTATTTGCATATTATTCCAAGCCCTAACAAAAGAACAAAATTTTACAATAGTAGCAGCAATGTAGTATTTTCCCCAGCCTTGCAAAAAATTTCGATATGGGGGGAACCGTATAAGTACCGCAGTTGGTACACGCCAGCACAATCGAGATCAAACTTAACGCGCACTTGCAAGAGAGCCTGCATCGTTTTCACCTTAAGCAGATTGCTAGAGTCATTTCATTGCGCTTTACATAGAGAGAAGACCCACTTCATTACTGACCAAGACCCACCACTTCACCACTGCAACTGGATAGAGATCATGCTCCTCACCAGGCAATAAAGATTTGGAAAAAGAGTCATTGTCCTAAAGCAGAAGTTAAGAAATTCACTTCAAAATTTTTGCCAACCTCGAAGATCTTTTGCCTCTTAGCTTCTGCTGGTTCTTTAAAAAAATAGAGAAAAAAATTAGGCGAAATGTGAAGAAGAATGAAAATTTGAGTGAAAGAGTTACGCCGCAGGCGGAAACTTTGAAAATTTGAAGTGTTTCCTTCAAATTTTAGCGTTAATTTAAAATAAAGGACAAATAAAGGCACTGTGCCAAATAAAGGAGGATAAAGGCGTTTGTGTAAAAATAAAGGCGTTTGTGTTGTTTTACTATAGTGTAATTTTGCCCATTTTAGTCTTCAGAAATAACACATTCGAGAGCTTCCTCGTCAAGGCCACGAAGACCAGTAAAAGCGCCAAGTCGAGAATCTCAGGAAAGAGATTTTTTGTTTAAAGAATGTTTTGATTCAAACTATGAAGCACATTTGACCACTCCGTCTTCTAGTCAAAATACTAATCTTAGCTTCAAGCTGATGGGAAACTCACACATTGGAATAGGGTCGTTTGGAAAGGTGTACAAAGTGCAATCACTTTTCGACGATAAAATTTATGCTATGAAAGTAATGAGCGCATCAGAAACAGTTAATGAAAACGAACTCAAAGTTCTAGCTGAAATAAAAAAAATAACACCGCCGTGTCCCTATATAGTTGGTATTGAATTTTTGGATGAAGTGAAGCCAGTAAGTAAATTTTTTTTTGTACAGTCGAACTTAAGGTATGTGGGTGTAGTACACCCGCATACCTTATGTACAAATCTTTCGAAAGTGACTCTGGATGCATGGAGGGGGCTTGGAGTTGAGATGCGCACACCCACATACCTTGGACACAAATCACTTGAAAGTGACTCTGGATGCGTAAAAATGTATGCATATCAGAGTTTCATTATGCGGTAAGCACCAGTATTAAGCCCCAGAGTAAAGATGCGTACACCCGGTGTACGTATCTTAACTCCAAGCCCTGAGCTTAAAGGTTAGAGATGTGCTTACCTGCGACCACACTTGCACGGGCGTGATTTTTCACAACTTCGGCGCCGGCGCTCTGTATTTTGAAGGTCGACGCCGGCGCCCGATAGAGCAAAATAAAAATTTTTCTTCGATTTTCTTCTTAGTTAAGTAATATTGAGATGAAATAATACATATTTTATTATAAAACGTCAATGTATACACAAAAGTACCGGCGGTTAATTATACCTTGGCGCTCGGCCCCAGATCAGATATTCATAAAGAGGCTTTTTTGCCCAGCATCAAACACTTCTAAGCACTTCTTTAAACACTTCTAAGTAATTTTTTGCGCTGAAACCGATAAAAAAGTGTTTTAGGGCATTTTCTGACCCAAAAAGTTGGTTTTTGGAAAAAAAAATTTTGACCAAAATTTGACTTTTTGCCTTGGTCCCCCAAGGCAAACCACCCCTTTGGCTTGAAAGTTCACTTACCTTAGACATGATTCCGAGAAGTACTCTTGATCAAAAAATGCATATAGAGGCTCTTTTTGCCTAGCTCCAGCGACCAAAATGGGGAAAAATACCCTTATATAAGGTGGATTGCCTTGGCGGACAAAGGCAAAAAGTCAAATTTTGGTCAAAAGCTAGTAGGGTCTGGAATCCTTGCGATTTTTAGACTAGACTTACCAAAGACAATAAGCAAATGTAATTTAAAACGGAGGGGAAAAAGTGTCGGACCTATCTGGCGATCGAACTTAAAAAGGGAGGAAACTTTATATACGCATCGCCTAGGGTCATACCTTCAAATCCTCCTAAATGCACACCTTATTGATTTTTTTATTAAGTTCACTGATTTCTAGAGCCAAAAACACTCGAGCAATCGATTGCAATAGTTTTCAGCACTGCATCACTGTAAGCAAATGCCCTAATTCAAGGGATTTTAGGCAAGTGATAATCAAAATGAAAGGAAACCAGCCAAAATGATGCGTACTTAGTTTTACATCGCCTGAACCTATACCAATTTTATTTATTTGTCCACGCGTTTATTGACTCTCTAAAGTCAGAAATGAGTATTTTTGAGGGTAGGATTTTTGTATTATTTTCGGAACTGACGTTTTTGCAATTTTAATTTACATGATCATTTATACTGAAAATGACGCTAAGAAGCAGTGCTATATTTTGAGTATAAAATTGTAAATGATCATGTAAATTAAAATTGCGAAAAAACGTCAGTTCCAAAAATGATACTGAAGATTTCTGGAACAGCCCTGGGTGGGATGTCAAGAAATTAGGCATTTTTGAATATTTTATCGAATTTTAATCTTGAATCGTGTTTGTTTGTTCTCTGTATGATAGCTCAAATGAAAGCCTAGAATTTTGGCTACATTTTGGTTTATTAAACATGTGACTCGTAGAAAAAAGTCAGAAAATTTCAATGAAACCAGCCAATGAAAAACCCTCGAAACGATCGATTTTCGGAAATTTAACCTATTTCAGCCTGAATACAAGCTTCAGTAGGTGTAAAAGCCTGCGCTGATGATCTTGTTGAATAGCCAAGAGTGTTATGATCATTTTGACACCAAACTTGTAAATAAAAGGAGAAAAAACATTGGTTGCACCCAATTGTAGTCGAATCTGTGTCCTGGGCGATGCGTATATAAAGTTTCCTCCCCCTTTAAGGAGATGTTAGTAATAGTCGTTCGAACGTAACAAGGTGTGATTTCAGGAAAATACAGAAGAGACTCAAAGTTCAATTTATCGAGCTGTTTTGGAGTTTATAGATGGTCGGAATTTAAGCATGTACAGAAAAATATCAGAAAAACTGGCTGCAGTGTTTTTGTACCAAGTAGCAATTGCGCTTGATTTCTTGCATACCAATAACATCATATATGGTGATTTAAAGCCTGAAAACATTATGCTGGTAAAGAATCAACATAACAAGTATACTGGAAAAATAAAGGCATGTTTATTTTTTAACAATTTACTCGGAATGTCAAAAGAATAAATTTTTAGTTAATTGATTTTGGTCTGTCCACCATTGGGAATAAATCAAACATCCATCAAGGATCAATAGGTTTCACAAGTCCTGATATTCTGACACATCAAAAGGTGATATTATTGGTTGCGTAAACGTTTGGTGATTTTTGTGATATATTTGAATATGCGCTTTTTTGAATTTTTGTCGGAATCGGAATTTGACAAATTGCACGATTAATCGGAAATTTTGCCATACTGAAAGATTTTACCAGCAAAATTAGTTTTAATGTAGTGCTGCGAATCAACTCTCGCTATATAGTGAACTCTCGTTATAAGTCAACTATCTCCATATAGTCAACTCTCGCTATATAGTCGATTCTCGCTACATAGTCAACTCTCGACGCTACTCGTTTTTATCAGCATCCACCTCCACCAACCCCCAACCCCCTCCTGCTAAAAGCAAAAATAATCCCATAATCGCGCCATTAATCGCAACTGAATTTTTTTGCAATAATCGTTGCATTCGCATTCGATTTTTTCAAATAATCGCAATCGCATCTGGTTAAGACCGAAATAATCGCAATCGCATAATAGTAGAAGGCCAAATCGTCATCATTTTCTGCAGTTCGTTAGGCATGTTTTAGTCCCGGCTAACATAAGCTGGCCTATCCTGCTCCACGGACAGTGTTTTTATGTTACCTGACACTGGCAAAACAGGCACCTGGCAACAAGTGCCAGTGCCCCTGCCAGTTTGCCAGTCTAATTGCCAGTTTGCCAGTCTAATTGCCAGTTTGCCAGTTTGAATTGCCATTTTTGATAACTATTTGTGTTATTTGCCAGTTTTCTCAATACTTTTTTTAGAGAAGAGTGAAAGAAAGCCGAAGGTGTTCGAGCTGTCTATCGATCAGGCTTGCATGCATTTTGTTTGTTTTGATTTTTATATAAGAATTTCATTCCGGAAAATAATCGCTATAAGGGTTAGTTTTTTTCCTATTTCAGATATCTTATATAGTATTTGGCATGTGTGGGTGGGTGGTTAACGCTTTTTTACTTCGAAGGCCAGAACGGGTCGTAGATAGCGAAATCACTTTTGTCGCTAATACCATCGTGTTCCCCAGAATGTCAGCTTTCGTTTTAAAAAAAGAACAGGCGAAAAAAATGAGTTCTAATAGGGGATATACCTATTTTTATGAATGAAGTCATAGTATTTGGGACGGGGAATCACGCTTTTTTCGACTCGCAGGACAAAGATGGGTCATAGATAGCAAAATCACTTTTGTCGCTAACTTTACCTTGTTGACTTGTTATATTTATTGTTCGTATTGTTATATTTATTGTTATATTTAAAAATAGTCACAAAATAGTCTCAAGAATGTGACTATTTTGAGACTATTGAGACTAATTGTGACTATGAGACTATGAGACTGTTTTGAGACTATTTCCTTAAAATAGTCTCAAGGACTAATAGTCTGAGATTATTTTAGTCTCAACCTTAAAACTTAGTCTCGGTTCCTCATAGGAACAACGCCCTGTTATGATCAAAAAATTTTTGGCTCAACACGCTATATTGCTTTAAATCAGTTTGTTACGTAGAAAAAACAAACGTTTGTATTTCTGCCACTTTTTGCCACACTAACCTTTTCTTTTTTGCGCCAATCAATGAATTTGAACCACTAGCTGGGAAGATCTGTGCACTGCTCTGTATCAACTTTGTCAGCCGTTTGCTATGAAAGTAATAATTTGCTACACCGTTCTGTTAAATGTTTTTTTCCTTTTGTTGTTGCAGCCTTGTTGGTAAATTTTTGTTTTAGATAATAGCATTCTTATGTATCGACAACTTGTTTTGTTACGAATATTGAAAAAATTCAAGAGCAAACATTATTGCTGGCGCCAGAATTATACAGTGAACTACAAGAACTCATGCTACAACGGGAAAACTTTGCCCAATTTTCTGAATTCATGAAAAATTTTGAATTAGTGATAAAAGATTTACAGGCAAGTTTTCTTCTATACTATCAAAACAAACGGCTGTGGCTGTCGTGTACCACTTCCCGTGATTTCAATTTAGCAAAGAAACAGCAATAAAAGCAATCCAACAAAATTAAGCAACCCATATTATAGGCTGACATATCAGTGACATCGTCTCTAATTATTCCAAGAA
>JAMRYI010001460.1:0-23839 GCA_029231635.1 Ditylenchus weischeri | reverse complement strand
GGTACGCAAAATAAATATTTTTAAAAAATATATTATTTTTTTCCAATTCTAGGAGGCAATGAAGCCAGCATAGTGCCCCCATATGTCCACCAAAACTCCAGTGGAGCTGCTAGTCTACCATCCAACGGTGGAGTGCTGTTGAGTTCAGCCGGAGCTTCCCTGATCAGCTCCATGGAAGAGGACGATTTGGAAGGAGAAGAAGAGGGCGAAAGAAGTAGTCCACCCTCATCCAGTTGCTCCTGTTCTGCCAATGTTGCTTCAGCCACTGAAAACCTTTCTTCTAGCTACATCAAGGTGGGCGAAACATTTTGCTTTGCTCCCATAGCTGTTGCAGGGAGACGTCTAAACTGTAAAAATATCGAAACGAACAAATTTTCGAAAACAATAACCGTAAATTAAAAGTGAAAAACCGCGAAATTGAAATTCAAAAATTTTAATTTAGAAAATTTCAAAAAATTTTTTGAGAAAATTTGTGGCCCTATACGACAATAGGTCCCATATTTTGCCTTGGTCCCCCCTGTTGATTTTTTTATTTTTTGCTTCTATTTTAACCAATTTTATTTTATTTATTTAATAAAAATAGAAATAAAAAAATTCATAAGAAATAAAAATAAGCAAAAATAGATCTACATATAGTATTTTGTCGGCATGTCACGCTTTTTTTTCGTGCCACGCTTTTTAACCCACTTCCCGATTGTAATATATTTTGTTCCTATCATATCTAAGGGTAAATCGGGGTCGCTGGAGAACGCTAATGCTATCAGAATTGACATGTGATGCTTAAAATTTTGAGTTTTGCCAGAAAAGTGGGAAAAACCAGGTATGCTCAAGGTGGTCTTCGAACCTGTGACCCCAAATTTTTTTTCATTTTTAGTTTATTTTATGCCTGTTAAGGCGCCTCATTCGGCTTGTTCGAAAATAAAAATCAGCGAAAAAAATCAACAGGGGGGACCAAGGCAAAAATGGGACCTATTGTCGTATAGGGCCAAATTTGTCTATTAGTTTCGAAATTTTCGATTCCAATCTAATTTTTTTTCGAAATCTGAAAATTTCAAATCGAAAAGAAAAAAGCTGCAAATTTTGAAAATCGAAATTTCGCCGCATCCATGGTGCATTTAATAACGGGCAAGCTAATTTCTTAATTTCTTCTGCACGCTAATTTCTTTAAAATGTTGCATTTTTCTCTACATTTTTGTGTCAATTTTTTAAAATTTTTAACATTATCGTGTAGCGCAAGATCTCAGCTTTCCAACGGGCTATCAAACTTTATTGAATGATTTCAGAAATGGTAAGATTTAGGGGTTTGAAAAAATAGGTGTTGTTTCGTCTCAACCCCTAAATATCTAGATTTCTGAAATCATGCGATTAAGTTTGATAGTTCATTAGAAAGCTGAGATCTTGGGCTACACGATATTGCAAAAAGTTCTTGCAAAAAGTTAAAAAATTCAAAAATGTAGAGAAAAATGCAAATAAAAAATTAGCGGGCATTTTTCAGAAATTAGCGGGCAAAATTAAATACCGCATTTTCTCTATTAAAGGACCATGAAACTTGATAAGCACAGCAATTTGTGAAATATGAATTTGCGCGGGACCACCATAATTTGGTCGATAATTTTTTTGAATTATTTTTTGTGCGCATTTAAATTTTGAATCTTACTTATTGGTCAATATAGAACGTTTTCCGTCGTAGATAACTGTAGAGAAATGAAGTAGCCTAACTGGTCCGATCTGGCAATGTCAAGCAACGTTGGGCTCGACTAGTCGGTGGCTCACAATTTTTGAACAAATTTTAAATGCAAACAAAAAATAATTCGAAAACATTATTGACAAAATTAGGATGGTCCCGCGCGAATTCAAATTTCGCAGATTGCTGTGCTTATCAAGTTGCATGGTCGTTTAAAAGCCCTCCCCAAAATCGGGAATTTCTTTTATTTTCTTTTAAGTCTTCGACTCACTTTTTCAAATCGACTCTTGTTAGCTTAATATACCAAAATGTAGCCCGAATTGCCAGCTACATTTCGGCACATAACATACCTGGGGGTCAAAACCAAAAGATACTCAAAGCGCAATAAATAAATGTAAAAAATTTCCGCTTATGGGGAGGTCTTTTTAAAGAGAAAATACGGTACCACCCTTTAATAACTAGCTGGCAAAAATCTCCGACTTTTTAATTTGCCATAACAAAATTTTTTATCCACTTTTATTTCGTGCATAAATTGTTTGTTTTTTTCTGACATAACAGTCTCCGCATTATACATTTATTTTTCCATTTCGCACACAAAAATGATCAAGGAAAACACTTTTGAAGGTGACAATGACCCAAATAACACCAAATTCGCTGTTAATCTTTTATTGCTTTGCATGTAAAAGAGGGTGTCTTTTTTGCTGTGTTCAGCATTAGCAAAATGAATGACGCTATCTTGTGTACAAAAATAAGCGGAAGTTTGCCAGACGTTCTTCTCGCCTCTCGGCTGAATCACCATTCAGTTAAAATATGGCTATTGGGGTGGGAGTAGTAGTAGAAGTTTGGCTGGAATGGACAAATACTCCGAATCAATTTTTTTTCTTATTGAATGTTTTAGACTGCCTTTTCCTAAATTTTGTAGAAACACTCCCAATTTTTGTAGGAACTGATACCACATTTTTTCGACATTTATTAGGTTGTACGAAAAGTCATGAGAAAAACCACGTGATTTTTTTTTTCGAAAAAAAATTTTTTTTCGTTCAAAAAACTCGGAATTTATTAGTTAACACATTTTAATCATTTTTAGACAAAAAGAAATTTTCGGTATGAAAATGTTGAAAAAATTTCACCTTGGTCCCCCAAGCTGATTTTTTTTATTTATTTTTAATCAGCTTAGGGGTTAATCAAGATAAAAATTTTTTAACATTTTTATACCAAAAAAAATTTTTTGTCTAAAAATGATTAAAATGTGTAAAAAATAGGCTAAAGTGCATTTTACGACCCTACATTTTACGACCTAGAATCGCCGGAAATCATGTTATTTCAACATTTTAGTACACAAAACTTACTTAAAACATGTTTTTAGGATTGGGAAGACCATTTTTCGTAAAAAAAATTTTTGAACAAAAAGGTTTTTTTTGCCTTGGGGGACCAAGGTAAAGGGTTTTCACCGAATAACCATAACTTTTTTCCACTGGACGAATTGAGTAAAGAGAGGGTGCAATTTTGTAGAAAATTTTTATGAAGATTACGAAGCAGCAAGAAACTTTTCAGAAATGTTGTTTGGCGAAAAGGTATGACCTAAGTAATTTTCGGAACTATTGTATGCCTTCACTGCAGTGCAAACTGTCAATTTTCGAATTTTGACAATAGATTCGTTTTCAGCATGGCCAATTTGCTTAAAAACTGCCTCAAAGCTTTATAACTCACTGTCAAATTTCAAACTCCTCTCAAGACAAAAACATTTAAATTTCTCAAAAACTCAATATTTGAATAATTTTTGTCTCGAGAGGAACTTGGATTTGACGGTGAGTTATATAGCTTAAAGACAGTTTTCAAGGTAATTGACTTTGCTGAACACGAATATGGTGTCCAAATTCAAAAATGGACAGTTTGCACTGCAGTAAAGGCGTATAGTTCCGAAAATTTTTGAGGCCATAACTTTTCGCTAAACAACATTTCTGAAAAAAAAATTTGCTGCTTCGTTATCTTTATAAAATTTTCTACAAAACTGTATTCTCTCTTTACTCAATTCGTTTAGTGTGAAAAAAGTTATGGCTATTTGAAGATGAGTCCTCATCAGAGGCTTACATTGTAATCCATGCGGTTTTTCAACCACAAATTTTTATGACATCTAGGCAAATTACTACAAGATATATTCTACACATTACAAAAATTTTCAGTATACAAAAATGATATTTTTCTGGTATAATCATTGATTTCACAAGGACATTCTTTTTGCAGACACTCAACACTGAGCTGAACTCCACTTCGTCGGAGTCTCGTCACCGCCTGAAGCAGAGGACACAGAGCAAGAAGATGCAAGATGGTGGGCAAAAGCATGTATTTCTCAACGGAGTCATGTTGAACCACACCAGTCAGAATGGTGGAAGGCTGGCCAAGAAAAATGAATTCTTTGTGTCTCCTGAAAATGGAGAATCCGCTACTAATACAAATACTACACCATCAACAGCTCTGCCAAATGGTGGGCAGAAATTAAGTAATGGGACGGCCAACAAAGAACAATTGGAGAGGACTAGCTCAATGTCCAACAACAATAATAATTCATTGGATGAAACTGTTAGTTTTCTCACTTTCAGTAAATTTCTAGACTTAAGATCTTTTTATATCTCAGTTTCTTAACACTCTGAATGCAAAACTAGCAGTAACCCAAGCTGTGGAAATGGAGTTTGCTGGAATTGTTTGTAAGTTTTATTCACCACCAAACTTTTGTTCGATACAGTGCTGTAAATTTTTTTCATCAACACCCCTACCGACCCAAAAATTTTCGGAACCGGGCCACACTAATGCCGGTAAAGTCAGTGCCGGCACCGGAGTCATTACAGTACTGGTTTCATTGACCAATAACAAAAAGGTCTAATATGCCTTTATTTACACCCAATAGACTCAGTTTATACTCCAAGTTTGCATTATGTTGTACGTCTACGCCGAACAGAGCAGAAACGTCAAATTTGTACCCAAAAATTACACTTCCAGTACTTACAAAGTTCCTGGCGCTCCCGCAAGGATTGCCTCTCTTGCGGGAAAGGCAATCAAACCGAATCCCAAAAATGCTTTATTTTTAAGCGTATACAGTTAATATTCATTAAAAGAATTTTTGATCTTATAAGTTACTCAGGTGGATTTCTGTTCACATAGTCTTTCAGTTTTCTTTCACTGGCTTCTACTCTGTCATATTCATTGGAATCAATATTTTTCGGCCTGAAATACATCGAATATGAGAAACAGAAATTCCAGAGCAAATGAAAAGTTACCAGAAAAATCGAAAGAGAATGAGAATTGCAAATGCGGTCAATCCCAGATTAGTTGAATTCACCACCGTTCTCCAGAGATTCATGTTGAACTTTTCATGCGGACTAAAATCGTGTCAGTTA
Organism: Ditylenchus weischeri; assembly: GCA_029231635.1. NCBI lineage: Eukaryota > Metazoa > Nematoda > Chromadorea > Rhabditida > Anguinidae > Ditylenchus > Ditylenchus weischeri. The sequence continues at coordinate 18,760 of JAMRYI010001460.1, read as the reverse complement.
AATGAAGCAATTTAATGCTTAAAAATTGATTTACTTGCTACTATCCCAGTCCGATGCTTCCCTCCAATCGTTCGGTTTGGTCTTCCAATATACTCTGTACGCTTTTTCGCGCACCTCTCGCATAAACTCGTCAAAGTCGCTAGCACTTTTATTCTTACGCTCCTTATAAATTGACTCATATGCCTAAAAGTAGAATAGTCAGGTTATGAAAGACTAAAAATAAACAAAGAATTCACGCACATTATGGAAATCTTCATTAGTGTAAGACCACTGGCTGTTTCTTCGAGAATATGGCTGCTGACTGTAGGACTTTTGATAAGACTGCTGTCGAGTTCTACGATTGCTTGACGGTGCACCATAAAGCTGGCGCTCCTCGTTGATTTGGTCATACGCTTCCTTGACTTCCATGAACTTGGCAGCTGAATCCACATCTGAGCTGGGGACATCCGGATGATACTAAAATGCGGAAATATATCTGTGCAAGAGGAACACTTTCGAATATAGGAACATTATACTAAAACTTTATAATCATCACCTTTTTGGACATTGTATAGAAAGCATTCTTGATATCCACTTGGCTTGCTGATTCGTCTAGTCCTAACACCTTATATGGATTTCTATAAGAAAAATTACAACTATTGCTTTATAAATGACCATGAGATTTATGCCCCAGCAATGAAACTGTCAAACTTTCACCTCTTGGAGTAGGAAGAGGAAAAATGCAGACATCTAGCAATAGCGCACAACCGACAAGAATGAATGTGCTTTGCTAACATCTGAGGAAATGGCTAGAATTTCAGTGCTGTTATTTGCAGATCCCTTTTTATTGACGTCAATTTCTTTGCATTGAAGAATTGATTACAATACAAAAAATGGAAGACACACTGGCTGGTACCAAATAAATGGAGTCAAGTACCCTTGCCAAGGGGGCCGGTTTCAAACTTAAACAGATTTATACAGGAAACAAACTTAAAAAATGTAGTAACCAATACATTTGTATCTACATCTAGCCCACGTGACAACCGCAAGAATATTTATTCAGAATAATATTACAACTCTAGACCATAATGCTCATTACACCAGCATATATCGGCTCAAATACATACAGAGTAGCGAAATACAATCCAAGACCCAGACAAATAGATATTGGAAGTGCAGGGATAGACTCGAATTCTTCATAATCAGGCAGAGAAGTGAGGGTGATAATCAGGCCAACCACCACACCGACCAAAGCCTAAATTCAACCAATCAAAAATAATAATCCGGGAATTTACTAATAACTAACATTGAAAGTGGCAAGAACGCTTCCGCCGGTAGCTGCCTTACCAACCAACAAACTGTAGAAAACAAAATCCCCCATTCCAAGACGAGTCATTTCCGAGTCTTGAAGGGCTTCCTGAGCAGTGCGATTCTCCTCCTCCATTACTTCATCGTTACTGCCTTCGCTCCAATTTGAAGACTTGTCAGATTCCATTTCAGATGTTTCATCCTGAAGAGAAGGAAAAATAATTTTATATATGATACAGAACCTTACGTCATGCGGTTTCTCCACAGTCTTCGCATCAAATGTAAGAAGACGAAGAACTTGCTCGCTGTAGTCACTTGCTTTTTCGGTCACCTTTCTCAACGGCCCCACAGGAGAAAGCACGGCAAAGAGATCTGCAATCGAACAGAGTAATTCAAGCATGTCAGTAACATTGAAAAAAACTGACCCCAGCCAACAACGCCAGCCAGCACGAACCAAGTCTAAAAAATTTTAGTGGTTAGTGAGTCATCCAAACATCCGCATAAAAATGCGCATAAATACCGTCTGATTAGGAAACACTCTCAGATAGAAGACTGAAACCATGGAGCAATTGCAGATTACATAGAACTGATGGAAAATCGGAGGGAAATAGCTCGTGAAGAAGACCTAAAGCCAAAATATAAACTCATTAAAGCTACACACAATTCAAAAAATACCATAGAACCAACGGTACCATAGACGAATGCAAGCAAGATGGCGATCAGCTCACCATATTTGTCGACCCCAAACACGTTGAGCGTATCGCTGAAACATGTGATTGCTGAACCATGAGATATAGTAAAATTATTACTTGAAGATGAAGGCCGAAGTGACATAGTTGACCAAAAGACAAGAAAGGGTGAGCCAGACCTTCACCACCTAAACTTACATAAGTTTCCTCTACGCATTGGTAATAAATACCATTTGGAAATCATAGAGAGCAAAGCCAAGCATAACAAAGCTAAGGACCGCCAACGCTGCAATGCACACAATACCATTCAACTAAAATTTGATTAATCACATTAAAATCACATCAATTGCACTGCCTTACGAAGCCATCATACCTGAATTATTATAATAAATTGGTAATTACAGGGTGTTTCAAGAAATTCACCCCATTCGAAATGGTCATAACTTTTTTGCAGACAGAGACAATATTTTTTAGTATATAATCTGGGTGGTTAACTTACCACCTTTAGGAGGCATTTGCCACCTTCTGATTTGCCACCTTTTTTAAAAAATGAAAGGTGACATTTTTGTACGAAATTCGGCGAAGTGTACAGAACATTTTTCATTATTTAATTTAATTATTGAACACTTAATTTAAAGATGTTCATATTTGTTTGATTTCAGTAGGTACGCTGATTGTAACACGAAGTGTGACAGTTTATGAGAAACGCCTCCTTTGGTGAAAAATTTTGGATATAATGCCACCTTTGGTGAAAAATTTTGGATATAATGCCACCTTTTGGGGAAATTTTGCGACCTTTTTTGAAACTTGAGTTAACCGCCCAGTATATAATGTAAGAAACACGATTTTCGCTTGGTCCCCCATGTGGTTTGGGTACTGGTCTATAAATGGCCTCTGGATATGCAGGGCCCAAACCAAAGGGCGGACCAAGCGAAAATAGTGTTATCGACGTTATATACTAAAAATCGGCGAAAAAAATCGATCTGTAAAAAATTAATTTTGAAAAAACGACCTACAAAAAAGATGTGACCATTTCAAAAGGGCAAATTTCTTGAAACACCGTGTATTTTCAGCGAAAAAGAATGAAAACATACAAATCAACACCGGTTGTAAAATCACCACGAGAATCGAGCAAGTAGAACGCGACAGATCGCGTGTCTGTTTGCGTTTTGTACACACCGACCCACAGGCTCAGCGTAAGCAGAATATTGAGAAGAACCTGAAAGCATCAAAGTGGCATCGTAGAAAAGAAGGTTGAAATCAAATCTAAATATTTACCGCGATAATGACTGGTTTCACCTAAATTTTAACATAAAAAATGTACGAGAAAAAAGTAAATGATAAACCTGAGAAATTTGCGACAGAAAGTCCGCAGATGCAGCACAGAAGTTTTGCTTTTCATTTACAACAATAGCCATTTTTCAATTGCTTCGAGCGACTGAAAATAATAAAGGCAGGGCGTGAAACACAGATTTGTTTACACTTTTTTCACTAAGACTATGTTCACAATGTAGAGGCAAAGTGAGCGCCCTTCAATTTTTAGATATATTTTTTTTTCAATTTTTCAAAATTTTAGTACCAACTTTGCCTCTACATTGTGAACTTAGCCTAACAGCTAAAACTTAATGAAGAAATTTTTATACCACTGTGTAGTCACTGAAATAGGCTTTCAGTTGTGGGGTCACATACTCAAAATTGTGTAAAAAAATACACATAAAAACATCACAAAAGGTCAAAAAATTTTGAAAATTTGAGTTAACTGTGTAATAACCCTATTTAATTTGATTCACACAAAAAGTACTATTTTCCCCCGAGTAAATTCAAATATCAAACTGAATTCAAGCCCACCCTGCACTAAAAATGCTTCGTCTACGCTTCAAAAATTAAAAAACTACCGAAAAATAAAATTTAAGAAGGCGCACATTTAAAAAATTACGGGGTTGTTGGAAAAAAAAGCGAAAAGCACAAAAGACGGGTGATCAACTACCGAGAACACCACACCACAAACCGTATTGCTTATGCCACACATGGATGCGTTTAAGTTTATACATTGTGGTGACTATTTTTCGCCTTTTCTTATTTGCAAATTCGGTGTCCTATTTCAGCAAAACGTCTATCCGCCGGTTTTTCCACCAGCCAGTGTCCTCACAATCAGCCCAGGAACAGGGAGGGTCGAGTGTTCCCATATGGTACACTTTTTCAACTGTTAAATCCAACCAAAATTCTAATTAAAAAATTTGCAGAAGACACGCGAGTGATGTTGACTCCTCACAAACGCAATCCAGATGGGTATATCAATGCTTCTAATGTACAGGTAACATTTACTTTCTCTCTCACACACTTCCAACCATCTGGTTCTCAAATCAATTCATCGAAAAATTACTTCAGGTTCCCATTGGGGACAGTAGATCGCTACGCTACATTGTGACCCAAGCGCCAATAAAAAACACTATCGATGACTTTTGGCAGATGATCTGGGAGTCTGGGGCTAGAGCTATTGTTATGCTCGTAAATCCCCATCAGGTAGGTTGCTTAGAAAGAAAACTCATATTCTTACGACAAGTGTGCTTTGCAGATTCAGAAGAGTGACACCATCCCCACTTACTGGCCATCCAAGACCAAGGAGAAGTTGAACATGGGTGGCTATTTTGTGAAGCTCATTTCTAGCTCGACATCCAAGTTCCAAACTACTTCTGTGCTCTCTCTGAAATCCATGTCGAGGGGTGAAAGGAGGACTATATATCATTTATATTGTGCAGACTTTGCGGAGGATGGTGTGCCGTCTTCTGAAGACTCTTTCATGGGTAATTTATACAGACTTTTTGAGATTTTTTTGGAAGCTCCCGGCAAAAATATCGATTTAGAACAATCCTAGAACAACAATGAGTAAAAATAAGCCATAGCTAGATTTTGATACTTTCATAATATGGCATCAAATTTTGGCCAATAACCTCCGCAAGCGGGCATCCTAAGTCGAGTATTAGCAATGTAAATACTCAGGAACGGACTAGCCGAGATGTAGATTATCTAGCTTAAGAAAAAAAGCCGAAACAGCGGGAAATCAGACAACATAAGGTAATAGCAATCTTTAGCCTGCGGCCTTCACCCTGAAATTTGTTTGACTTCTGGCTAGAAGTGGAGGCCAAAATCCGTAGGTTCCCCTTTGGAGGTTTCCACATTCCCACTTGTTCCCTCAAAATAGATCAGTGCAACTTTTTCAAAATCGGGTTTTAGGGATGACGGAACATTGAAAATCGGCTTTACAATGCAAAAAATTCATGTTTTCGTACTTCAATGTGGAAAACTGTGACAATATCACAACTTATTTTCAGGTTTCATAGATGCAGTAAACAGTGTGAAAAGGCACATTGAAAACGAGAGGAGGGAGCTAGACTCTAACGCCTATCCGGACAATTCAGCCAACAGTCGAAGCAGGAGCATTGGAAGGGTGAGTGCATTCTTAAAAAAAATGAATTGGTCCATATTGATCCAAAAATTTTTCAGCGTAATCTGTCCGATGTGACCAATAGGCTCAGGGCGCAGTCCGTCGAGACCAGTAATACCACGGTAGGCTGGAAAAAGAAGCTAAGTTTTGGTGCGGCATCACACAATTCTACCACCAGGTATGGGTTTGATAGGGAAAAAATTCTGTCCCAGACCAATTTCTACCCATTTCAGTGGTAATTCCGATAATCAGACCTCAGTGAATGGTTCCAACGTTGCATCAACTCCCCAAAGCCGGTTTGTGAATGCCACTTCTCCTAGCAATGGAGGCCAGCTGTCCAATGGAGCAAGTCACCACCAATATAGTCAGTCCAATAGTGTACAGCCCCGTAAAATTAGTAGTCAGAGCACTTTCTACACCAACCACCAGCATCAAAGCAGCAGGGATGACGACCAAAGCCCATTAACAGTGGTTCATTGCACAGATGGAGCTTCTGAGTCGGGGGTATATGTCCTAGTCGAGGTGCTGATTCGGTGTATTGAGAGCAATGTGGTCAGTTTTCGAAAGAGTTTGCAATTTTATACAATTTTTGTGGGAACTTTTTCCAATATATTACAGTTTTGCGTCCAAATTTTTGAAGATTGGGTTACAAATAGTTGGAACCTCGCGGTGGGTAGAACTTTGCATGTAAAGTTGTCGAGTGCCCGAAAATTTTCAGTCACATACCAAAACTTTGGGATTTTCTTTTTTGCATAAAATCTCTCTTTATGTAATATAGCTTGGTACTGGGCTCGAAATTTTACGGTTTTCAAGTCTAATTGCCTGAAAACGGGTACCTAACTCAACAAACCCATTCGCATGTATATGTCGTGTCCAAGTTTAGACTAAAAATAGAAAAAGTTATTTTCTACACTCAATTTTTATTAGAAATTTTATAAAGTTCTTGACAATTTTTTGCCTAATTTCGAAAATTTACAGAGTGTTTCAAATAAAATTTTTTTTTAATAGACCACTGCCCGGTTCATTTACAAAAACTTTTGACCCTAACTCCTAGAAATCTTCAGTTTCTGTTAGGGTTCTGTAGAAGAGTCGTAATGAAGCGTAAACATTTGTAATTATACGCAAAAACGATCCCGATGCCATAAACAAACTTAACGGTTCAAAAGTAGTCAATTTTTTTACAAATCATGCATTTAACGTTTTAAACTTGCATAATTCAGGACATAGAAATAGCCCAAGTGTTGAGGTCGTTGCGACAACAGAGAATGTGTTTGATCAAGAACGCGAGTCAGTATCGCTTTGTCTACGAGCTAATTGTGAGCTTTTTGCAGAAGTCTCGTCTTATTTGATAATAATCTCCAATAGTCACTTTTCTATAACAGTCGACTCTCCCGGCAACATACCCCCCTGGTGACTGGCCTCAGTTGTATGTTGCCGGGAGCGTACGTTGTCGAGAGAGTGCGTTACAGCCAATTCTCTGTATAAAGTGCGTCCTAGGGACCAACCTTAGGGGTACGTTATAGAGAGAGTACGTTGCCGGGAGGTTCGACTGTATTTGCTCCTTCGCTTTTACTATTCACTTGATACTTTTGATCACTTATATGCCACATTTATATAGACAACCGAGAGATATACGTAAATATGTGTATTATTTTTTCTTGTTACCATGTCAAATAATTGTTTTTTGTTTTCTCCAGCTAGTTCACTTTTTGAAAAATTGAAATTGAGCCACAGTCAACTCTCTTCACAATGTCCCTCGACCGAAGTGGCCGCCTTTTCTATAGTGGCCACTACAATTTTATTTATTCAGTCGGCCACAAAGAAATTCTTTGTAAGCGATCTAAATCTAACTTTTAACCTTCTTCAAACATACTAGCCTCTCTTCACAGTGGCCAGCTTGCTCAGGTACTAAAAGTGGCCATTATGGAGGGAGGCAACTATAATTAAAAAAGTTTTTGCTAATATTACATTTTCGGCAGAGATTAAATCGATTTGATCCGCGCGCTGTTTTTAATCCTGGTTTAGCCGAACTTGTTCCAAAGAATCATTTCATGGAAAGAACAAATTTTCAAAGTTTCGGTCTTCTTTTTCAATATTTTAATGCCTTGTAAAAAAGCTGAGTTTCATCGTCCCAAGTTTATGTATCAATGGAAAAAATTATTACTGCAAAAACAAAAACTTTTGGTACTGGAAGGAATACCACCTTTAAAAATTAAAATTAGCGTAGGAATCAAAGCTAATTTTCGAAAGAAAAACAAGTCCTTTGAAACCTGATACATTTTTATGATCGCCTACTAATTTTTGAGTCTATAAACCAGGGTACGTAACTCAAAATTTTAAAATAAAGTACATTTAACGTAGACTTGGTCATTTTTCGTTGAAAAATGAAATTTTTATCCAGTGACTTTTGCCATTTTTAAGCGAAAAAAGAGATTTTGACTAAAAGCTTCGAAAATAAAAAAGATTTGGGGTCATAAAAAAGTGCAATTTTTTTAAAAGTACTTTTAAAGGGGCATGCCCACGCTAATAAGAGGTGGTGCCCGGGAATTCAAAATTTTTTCCCAATCATTGAACTTCTGTACGAAATTTTTAATTTTGGTTTCTGGCAAAACAAGGCCTAGAATTTAATTGTAGGTATGGTTCTCTTAAAAACCAAGTTGAAAAATCCGTATAGAAGCTCAATGATAAGGAAAAAAATTTGAATTCCCGGGCACCACCTCTTATTAGCATGGGCATGCCCTTTTAAACAGAGAATCTTAAACAGAATATTGCCATTAATTTCTTTTATTTATATTTGCTAAAGGGTGATATTTAATTTTGCCCCCTAATTACTGAAAAATGCCCCTAATTTTGGACGCTGAACACGATTTCAGTGTTAGTTTGATTAAGTTTACACCACTTTCTACTGTTCTCTGATTGGTTTGGGCAGTTTTTTTGTCGACTTATTTTAGGGTCTATTTCACCGTGTTTTTACCCAATATACACACTTTTGACGACTAAAATCGTGTTCAGCTTTCAAATTTACCACTGGGAGTGAATAAAAACGTATAAGACAGTAAGAAAAAAAAATTAGGGGGTATCTTTCAAAAAATTAGAGGGCATTTTTCAGCAATTAGGGGTCATTTTTCAGTAATTAGGGGCAAAATTAAATACCACCCCTTGCTAAAAGGGTGCTTTCTTCACTTGTGACAACTACATTTTCACTTATTAAATTTGTATAAATTTATATCAAACTTGCTCATCACTTTTGTGAACCGATTATATATTTTTTTTCAATGTTGTGTATATTCTATAGAGCTAGCAACTATTTTTTAAAGGATTTATAACAAATGTCAATAAAGTGCTATCATTGTCTTTTCTCTATCTGTTGTATTCCTCAAGCGCTCAAATCAAAATGCCTCTTGGAAATTCTATTTATTTTTGGTGTGCATAATCGATGCTAGTGTTTCAATTGTATTTGCAAATGTTTTGCTCAAATAAAACAGTTTAGTAAATGTCGAAGCTTCATACGACTGAGATACCATATTTACAGGGTGAGTCAAGATTTTCTAACACTTTTAAACGGTCATAACTTTTTTTAAAGGCCGTTTTTTGAATTTCTGTGAACGCAGATCGACTCAGTTTTTGATGACAATTTTTTTGGTATATAATGTGAAAAACACGATTTTCGCTTGGTCCCTCTTATTGTTTTGTATCCATCCACAGACCAGGAACCAAACAACAGGGGGACCAAGCGAATATCGTGTTTTTCACATATACCAAAAAAGTGTCATCAAAAAGTCGATCTGCGTAACAAATTCAAAACGGCTTTTAAAAAAAGTTATGACCGTTTAAAAGTTTTAGAAAATCTTGACTCACCCTGTATTCTAATCAGTGTTGTAAAAAACTAAAAGTTGGCACCGGCACCGGCACCGTCTTAAAACACCGGTGCCGCACCGGTGCCGGCACCGACCACTTGAAATGTTAAATAAAAAAAGATAGTTTTTTGAAAGATATCGTAAGAGACAGCAAAATGAGCGAAAATGCAAAATTTTGTTTTTAATGAAGGTTGAAAACGTCATGAAAATATGGCAGCAATAAAATTAGACAACAGTTAGCTTAAAATGTTTAATTTATTATAATTAATTAGAACTCTTTTCTAATGTAGTTACCGGTGTGTCTTTTTATCATTTCGACGATGTCCAGTCCAACAACCATTATTTTCTGTTTTGAATCATAATAGTGCCCCACGATTCCTAGATAGCTATGACATACCCTTAGTCGTCACAACGTCGACAGTCAAAGAGACTGTTTTCCAGCTGCATGAATTCCTTTGTTTATGCTGTAATATGATTGGATTCTTGCGCTTGGTCAGTAGCTTTAAGCAGCTGTTTGTCAATGCCGCAGGTATATTAGGTCTCTTGGTTGTCCGATAAACTCGTGGACTGGTGGGAGGACGGAGAAGAACATTCAATAGAGCCTACACCACCTCCAATGACCAAAGCTGAGTGGAAACTCCAAAAGTAAAAGAAATCTTGATTCAAATCATAAACATGGAAATTTGAATCGGCATCTGTGAACAATTTTTGTTTACTGACACTTTTTAAGTAACATCCTGTCGTTTTTTACAAATAAAGCTCAGCTTTTCTTAAAATTGATCACAATTTTGACAGAAAACAGATAAAAATACGGACCACCTCAAAATTCGCGCACCGGCACCAGCACCTTTTGGCACCGCACCGGTGCCAAGTCAAAATCGGCACCGGCACCGGTGCTTTTACAACACTGATTCTAATGGCCCGCTCAAACTTCTTAAAATTGAAATGCACTAATTTTTCGGAAATTTGTGGCACAATTTTGATTACGGATCCTGTGATTTTAAATTGCTCCCAATAGTTTTAGGTGTCAAAATGAAGCCTTGTCTTCGGGAAATACAACGTATATTTGAACTTTGTTTTAGTGTGAAAAATGTGCTACATTTCAGCACATTTGAGAAAGCAAAATTTGCGTTTCAGTTTGTTTAAAATTGAAATGTGAAATGCAAACGTCAAACAGCAAACAACCAACACCAAAAGAAGCAAGATTTAGATGATTTTAGGCATTTTTGGACGAAGTACACATTGTGCACTTTAGCCAATGTCACAAAAGTGGTCAAACGCCTACGCACCTTTTTCACTCTTAGTATATGGCCATTTTCTGTCGTCGTCGTCGGTCACAAAAAATGTTAGGGGAGTTCCGCCATTCATATGGTTAAAATTTTAGCACCAATCGACGCGGAATGGTCAATTTACATTCATGAAAAACTCCTAAAAGTTGGGTGTGTCTAAGCAAAAAAAAGTCATGGCCACTTGAAAGTGGCCAACAACCACAGGGGGGACCAAGGCATTTTGGTGTGACTTTTGAATTGCCTTGGGGGACCAAGGCATGGTTACAGGTTCAAATCCTGTTGGTAGCATGCATCATTTTTGTAACGTGTGTTCCCCACGCAGGTCCTCGGCGCCAGCCATGGTGCCGCATCGCGGCATCACCAAATTCTAGTTTACTACTAAAATGTTAGCTAGATTCTAGCAAACATTTTGAGTACTAAATGTATAACTTAAAGGGGCATACCACCGTACAAGCGGACTAGCGCTCTCTCGGGCGCCAGCATTTGAAAGGCAAAGTTCAGTGTAGCAAAATACTACAATACCAATCGGGAAAACCGAAAACCCAAATTTGGCGGCAATTAAAAAAAAGTTTTTTGTTCACAAAAACTTTTTCGCTCCGATTTTCCCATAAAACCCCTAATTTTCAATTTCAACCATGAAAATTTCAAAAATTTTCACAGCAAAAACCAAATCTAAACGCAAAAGGTCCTCCGCCTGCGAAAGGGCTATCCAATGAGTACAAACTCGCCCATTAAAATATTTCACAGAAAATAGATAAATTTCCCTCAAGGGGACCATTAATTAGCGTAACACACACACCCTACCCTACCCAAATACTATATAAAGATTACAGTGAAAATTAAGACGGGGACCAACACTTTTTTGAAAATAGTCCCTGTTTTCACTCGTTTCGTGTTAAATCTGATATTGATGACCTTACTCTGCTTTTAAAAATTAGGAAGAAAACTTTCGTCGGATCGGATAGAAGGCTCACAGAAAACTTTCAAGAGAGAAGGAATTTCTGCTCGCCTACTTTTCATTGTAAAGTGTGGCCCACAATGAACGCGGTTGCGGTTGTAAAGCTTGGATATAAAGACAAGTAAAAACAAGAGCACATTTCAAATTATTTTCTCATGCCAATCTACAGAAACAGGCCCACTCAAATAATTTGCTAGTCTCTCGCGTGCAAGGATCGTTTCTTTCCTGCTTTTGTTGCTTGCACTTGAGATGAGATATTCGGCATTGCTGAGCAGCGAACGCCAAACCCCATCGTCTTCACCACCACTATCTGCTAAACACCTAGGAACATAATTGATGTGCTAATCCAAGATAAATTTGTATAGGCAAACTGCAGCTTGAAAGCTTGGGTAAAAACTCACTCTTTGCGGTCCATAAAACTTATTGCCATGAAAACTTCTATTCATACCGTATTTCCTCTATTAACTCCCCTCCCACAAAGTGGCACTTTTGAATTTCATGGAATTGCCTATCGACCCACTTTTTTAAATAGACTATCGAGCGTGTAACAAACCAAAATGTAGCTGGGAATTTGGGCTACATTTAGTATGCTACATGATCCAAAATCTATTTAAAAAAGTGGGTCAATAGGCAATGCCATAAAATTCAAAAGTCCCACTTTGGGGAGGGGAGTTAATAGAGGAAATACGGTAATCACCAGTTCCACTGGGCTTTGCTTTCTTTTCTTTAGCATAGCGACCTTGGAGACTTTTTATACGGATCTTTGCCTTTTCTTCATCCAAAATATTCTCTATTTACTTGAAAAGTTGCTTTATTTTTGCCAACCTTCAAATGCTCCCTCAAATTGAGCTGCGATCTTTGCCCAAACATCCTTACGATCCTTGAGATAATCTTTGTCAGCTTTGTCGTAGAGACTCGGATGTGCCTGTACGAGAGAGATGAGCAAATCGTTAGTATCTTTTTTTGCTTGACAGAACCTTCTTCTTGCATTTGTTTGACGCTGTCCACAAGACTGACTGGCATCTTTAGCTATGGATTAGAAGCTGAAAAAAAACAGAAATTAACTAAGTGTAAATTTGTCTGTGCACACGAAAATTTGAAGAAAAAGCAAAGGAAAGGAATGGCTTAACAGAATAAAAAGAAAGTAAGCAAAAGCGCACTCGTCTGTCGCGTATTTTTTCTAAAAACGCGCGTGTTTGCTACACTTTCGCTACCGCGCGGCAGAGCACCCACAATGGACGCGTTTCCGCGCGCGTTACCGCTGCCGCAACCGCGTCCATTGTGAGTCTCGCATAACGCACTGGTATGCTTCTTTAAAATAAAAATTGTGTGAAGGAAACAAATAACAACAAAAATTTCAGCAAAAACCATGATGTCTGTTTTAAGATATCCGCAAAATCATAATCTTCGTTAATGCTATGAGTCGTGTTAAATACCAGTGTTTCCGAAAATAACTTAATCTATTTAATCCTTGTAAACACTAAACTTACCACTGACATTTGTATTACCGTATATTCTCTATTACAGGCCCCCTCTCTAATAAAGGCCACCGTAAATAACCTATATCTGAGCACAGACAAATAATTTTGCAGATCTGTTTTTTGCGTTTTCTTAGTTAGCACGAGTTTACCTATTTCCACTTTTCAGATTTTGATTGAGCACCCAAAAATCTTAAAATCGACTCAAATTTTTTCCGACTGTTTAGGGTTGAAAAATGAACGCCCCGGGGTCTTTAATAGAGAACATACGATATATTTCATACTGCCACTCTGTATTCAACTAAATGAGCATCCCTTCGGACGACTATCGGAACCGTAAACACTCTCTCAAACAGATATTTCCGTTTAATTTTCAATCACCAAAATTTTCAAAACTAACTGAGGGTTCTGGTAACAATAATGCTTCAAACCAACAGAATAAATTGGCACAGAAGAGCTCGACGTTTTCTGCAAGATCAAAGCAGAATGCTTGTCAAGAAATATGACTATGAAGGTGCTGGAATACTGGACTGGATGGAAAAGAGCTGGACGAAATGCAAAACGATATTGCAAAATTCAAATTAAAGTGAATTAGTATTGTTTAACTGCTTAATGGACTATTGTGTTCATTCAAAATAGATTGTCTTTAAAACCTTACAAGATTGCCCTTTATTAGAGACAGTCCGATTAAGTGTATTAGCGGTAAAGTCCCCCGACTAAGACAGCTAAAACCGCAACGTAAAACTCCACTCGAAAAAAAATTTTACTAATACAACTATTTATTTACCGTATGGCACAAGCAATACATCTGAGAATTGTATGTTCTTAGATGTTTAGAGGCAAATACATGAAGTCTCCAGCTGCGATCTGTAGAAGAAGGTGTAGAGAAGAAGAAAGACCAACAAAATCCAAGCCACACTTGCGATTCCACCTTTGAGCTCTTTCTTTGCTTCTGCCAAATTAATAGCTTCTAAGCGATTTATGGCTGTCACATTGGTCATCACTTCAGTCGGTTGTTTAATGGCCTTCCGGGTACAGTTCATCTTTCGCGTTTTTAGATTCAAATTGCCTTTAAAAAAAGAAATCAGAAAGGAAGCAAAAATTAGATGTAGTCTCACGTTTCTTCCTGAGCTTTCGCTGAACTGTTTGCACTGATCGATTATAGGTGTTTTCAGCTGGTTGGTAGCCACAAGCGATAGTGTAGTCATCGGTTTGCTTCCAAGGCACAATTGGTTCTGCAAACCAAAGTCAAAATTTGGATAAGACAACAATCTCCGTACCAACATATCCGTGAGTCTCCGTCTTTGCGGCAGCCTCTAAACCAAATTTAATTCAATATTTGTTGTGGATATTAATCTAATCGACTTCCTATAACTTACTCAGAGCAGACAACTTCAATGGCACCACCGGCGGAATCTGTCGCTTCTTGACTTCCGACTGAGCTGTACACTTGGGACGTGGTTTCCTTAAAGCGAATGTATAACAAGCTCTTTGGCACAAAATAGTGCGAACCAATCCGGCTGCATATCGAAGTAATCGACACAGCAATTAGAGGTGACGTTTTCAGGAAGACGAAGAGCGAGCGGATAGAAATTGCGATGCTAAGAAGAAGGAGTCAGCAGTTGTGATTCAGTTCTTGCTATTGAAAAAAGAAATACCCAATTACGAGTGCGCAAACGGCCATTTTTTTCGTAGGTCTCTTCACTGAGCACACTGATCACGCTATTTTCAGATTCCGGCTTCATAAACCTTAAATTCGTCACTTAGAATTCCTCATTTTTAAAAATAAAGAGAGAACAAGAATTTGAAAAAACATACACAAGCGAACCTTCGATGATCGACTCCACTTCGCTTGAGACTGGCGGCGAATCCTGCATTTGGTGCTTGGTCCGAGCAACTGGCATGCGCAGCTTGGGAACCAAGGGCGAAGTGTCCGATGGAATTGAATAACATGTGTCATTCTAAATCATACAATTCGATTGTTAAAGACACGAGAGAAACTTACCACGTCACAATTAGCATTCTCTTCACCTGAGCCTTTCTTAACATATGACTGTATGATGCTGCAATCAGAAATGTCGGACAGTTTCAGCTTTGGCCTAAAAATAAAATAAAATTGTTATATTGAAACAATAAAGTATAAAGAAATTTTTTGCCGGGTTTCTTGCTGCTGCTCAGAAGGACGAATAACCTTGACTTTTGGCTCGAATGGCAATACACGAACGGTAAAATCGATCTGCGAAACATTTACCCTAGCACTGCTGATTGAAGAAGACGGCTTCATTTGCACAAACACTACAAACAAACCAATACTAAAAGTTAAAAATTAAATACAGTCGACCCTCGATATAAAACCATCCCTTGACATTGCCCCCAGGTAGCGTTATATCGATGATGGTGTCGTATAGAGGATTCACTTTGATTGAATTTTAGTCAAAGCCGACCATCCTCCGAAGAAGTGACACCACAGCGAGAGTTGACTGTACCGCCTTTTTTTTTTTTTAGAAATTACAAACCACTTTTTAATTTTAAAGTTTCGAGATCGACCGAAATTTTTAAAAGGGCATACCCACGCTAATAAGAGGTTGTGGCCGAGAATTCAATTTTTTTTCTTAATCACTGAGCTTCTAAACGGATTTTTCAACTTGGTTTCTAACAAAGCAAGGCCTAAAATAAAATTCTGGGCTTTGTTATGTTAAGGTAAGACCCAAGTGTCGACCTAAGCGCATTTTTAACGCGGAAAGGGCTGTAAATTTTTTTCCTCCGTTGAAAAAGAATTCTGTTAGAACCATCTTGTAGCTAAGATTCAGGGTTTCAAAATGAGCTATTAACAAGCTACAAGTTATTGAAAATTTCTGGTTAAAAATGCTTAGGTCCGCAATCAGGTCGACACTCAGGCCCACACTCAGTCGAGTGTCGACCTGAGTGCGGACCTATGCATTTTAAACCAATTTTTTTGATCAGAGGTAGCTTATGAGTAGCTGATTTTGAAGTCCTAAATCTTAGCTACAAGATGGTGCTAACAGAAAAAAATTCTATGGATTAAAAAAGTTTACAGCCCTTTCCGCGTTAAAAACACGCTTAGGTCAACACTTTTATGTGAACGTACTTTAAAAAATGGCATGTTTATTTTATCATTGCAGATCCCATCATGCATGGTAACAAAAAAATGAAGACTTCTACGGACACTAATGAGGAGGAGCAAGCTCACTGTAGCGATCCCTTTCTGGCTCTTATCGCTATGCATGCCACCAAAGAATTCAGTGTTGATGTGAATAAGTTCGTGGTAATTTTTTTTAGTATCACAACGTTAAACTTGCTAGTGACCGATGTACATTTTCAGTTTATCAATGCTGAAGTCACGCTTTCCTCAAATTTGCAAGTGCGCACTATCAAGTCAATGTCAGATGCGGTTTACTCGTTGCTTATCGATGATCAAATTCTTTCAATCAACGGAAAAGTAGCCAACAACTCAAATGAAGTGCTGGACATGGTACGGGAAAGTATCGAGGTATTTGTTTTGCTTCTTTTTGCGGTTTTCCATTATTTCAATTGCAGAATGAAGTTGAAATCAGAGTCAATCGACAATCTAATAAGTCTCCGGCTCTTCCTGCTCGTTTGATATTGCAAGAAAGTGAAGAGGGCTTCCGTCGACTTGAAGGCGCTCAGTATTTTGTAATCAAGCTCAACAAGGTGGTTGGTTTTCATCTTGGTTTCAAAGTGAAGTCATATAGGGGAAGGTAATGCACATTTCTACTTGGCTGTAAAACTTTTACTCTATTTTATTGCTTCAGAATCATCGTGACTGAGGTTGCTTTAACTGCAAAAAGCCCATTTTGAACACCATCTGTATTCACAATTTTCAGGTGCAAGAAAATGGTGTTGCCTCGTTCAATTATCGTGTAGGTGACAGTATATTGGACGTTAACAGCGAGCTAGTTAAAGAAGTAGGAATTTTGCCGTACCATAAAATTTTATAGTCTGGTATTATTCAATTTTTTCGGCTGAGTTACATGTGGGATTACCGACCTTTTCTCGGAATTAAAATACCCCACAAAATATTTGTACTGGGCACCTACCTGTCTTTATGTGCTTTTAACTTTTCTCATGCTACCCTTTTAGGTAGACGTCTTTCACAAAAAATTGAAGATGAGCATGCATCGCTACCGTTCTTGCACTACTCTGGTGGAGCGTCCTACTAGCGTGACAGAAATATCTAATGCGAAAGTGATTATCGATGTTTTGGTATGTTGAGTTATTTTTGATCTGGCTTAAAAATTTGCTTATCGATTTTAAGGCAAAATCTAAGACTGATCCGCCATTGCCGAAAGACGTCATAGCTATCGGGCAACGGGAAGCAGAACGCTTTATGGCCAATTTGCACAAGAACAGAAAGCTAAGATCCATTATGCAGAAAAAGAAGAAAAACAAGAAGCGCCACTCGTTGTTTATCGTGAGTTTCATTTTGTAGCTCATTGCAGATTGTGTTGTATCATTAATCAATTCACTCATTCAGGCAAAGCTGGAAGAAGAGAGAAAATCGGGACAGATGTGAAAAATCCTTTATTTCTACAGAAGATTCCCAAGCATAAGCCTCCGGCTTCCAGCCTCACTTTCCTGCCAAGATTCTTCCAATAGTACTGTCTTTTCTTTTCAACATGTTTAATATGTATTAACAAAGTAAATATTATTGTCTTTTTTCATCACGGCCCATCCTGTTTTTCTGACACCGTCACATTTTGGCCCGTCCACAATTTCGCCGCGACCGTTATTTTTTTTCCCCTTTTTGTATCACGAGTGGGAGGGCCAAGGTTTTGGCGAGTGGGAGGGCACCTATTGGTCTATTGATTCACTTCATCAACAGTAAGAGTATTCTTAATCTGTATTGTTGTAGTTGATTAGCAAACCATCCAATTATTTGTTTAACTTTTTCTGTCAATCTATTCACTGCATTGCCCTAATTTTCCCATGTTGTTGTCCACATGGTTTATTTAGATGGTCCACTTGAATCATGGAGGTCTTCAGCCTGTAAAAAAATTTCAGCCATCAAAATCACTCAAATTTTAGATATGTTTACTAACGCTGCCAGATACATTACGAGCTGAACATTATGAGGGGTGATCGTTATATAGAGCGTCATCTCTCGAAGAAGCCTTGGCTGAACGTTATAAAGAGAGTTTCCAATAGATTTTGTGCAAACATCTAAATTATTACGAGAACATTTCAACAACAAATTTCTCTTTAGCGACATAATAATCGGTAAGTATTTTCTGTTTTATTTTTATCAATTGCGATTTCAGCCAAAATAAATGTTTTACCAGTTGCCAGTTGCTTGTCCACAGCCAGATAGTCTGCAAGCTTGCCTTATGCATTGTTGCTTGCTTAAAGTTTCGCCCAGAGTCGGTCTATTTAGCAACAATCTATTAAAGGACCCTGTCTCTTCCCTATCATGGCAATGTCACAGAGATTTGAATGCGCGCGGGACCACATAAATTTTGGCAATAATGTTTTTGAATTACTCTTTGTTTGCATTTTAAATCTTAAATGTTATGTTCTATTATAAGTCTGATATAAGTCAAATTTTGACAGTGACAGTTGTGGAGCAGTGAATGTCGGGTAGCTTGTCCGATCTGGCATTGTCGAGCAACGATGTGCTCGACTAGTAAATACTCTAACTTTTGAAAAAAATTATTTCCTAAACAATAATTAAAATGTAACAAAACAATTCAAAAATATTATTGACAACATTTGTTGGTC
>JAMRYI010001830.1:0-10011 GCA_029231635.1 Ditylenchus weischeri | reverse complement strand
GAAATATTACTTTGTGGACTTTTCTGCAAATCCGATGGATAAGGGCAAAAGGACTCTCATCGCATATCAAGCCAGCTTGTTTCCCAGCAAGTACGCGTATCTTCATGTCGTCCAAGAGGTTACTCAATGTGGGAAAACATATTTTATAAACACATTTTTCAGCTTATAAAATACCGTTTGAGGATGGGGGATATTTTGTCTTATGATTTCGTGGCTTCACCAATTCTCGCATTCACTCAGGTACTATAAACAAGGTCTTATACATGTATATTGATTTTTTCAGGCAATTGTTTTTGCGGTCTATGGCTATGTGTTATTCAGTACGTTCTCAAGACAAGTTTTGGATGGACCGTATAGCTATCTTCAAATAGTTTTGCCGATTCTTATCTATTTGTCGTGGATCAAGTGCACTTTGATCATGATCAATCCCTGTAAGTTTGGTCCTTAAAAGCCATGCTCGTGCGCGACACTTCGAGAAAGGAAATAACCTTTAGTTTTTTGCGCACTTTATCACTTAACCTTTCTTCGCTAATTTTTCATCTAATTTAATGGGCCGGCGCACTGTACCCCTCCCACTCAAGTGCACTCTACCCCTCCCACTCAAGTGCACTGTACCCCTCCCACTCAAGTGCACTGTACCCCTCCCACTCAAGTGCATTGTACCTCATCCACTCAAATACGCCCAACCGCTCAAAATTTGTTAAATTTCCGCCTTAAATTTTGTCACAAAAAGATTTTTACTAGTCTTTATTTTTGGCGTGTTTTTTTACGTTTTTGTCCCACTCAAGTGCACTCTACCCCTCCCACTAAGTGCACTGTACCTCCCACTCGAGTGCACTGTACCCCTCCCAATCACAGTCACACTGTACTGTACCCCTCCCACTCAAGTGCATTGTACCTCATCCACTAAATACGCCCAACCGCTCAAAATTTGTTAAATTTCCGCCTTAAATTTTGTCACAAAAAGACTTTTTTTTACTAGTCTTATTTTTGGCGTTTTTTGTTACGTTTTTGTCCCACTCAAGTGCACTCTACCTCCCCACTCAAGTGCACTGTGCCCCTCCCACTGAGTGCACTGTGCCTCTCCCAATCAAGTGCACTGTACCCTCCCACTCAAGTGCATTGTACCTCATCCACTCAAATACGCTCAACTGCTCAAAATTTGTTAAATTTCCGCCTTAAATTTTGTCAAAAAAGACTTTTTTTTTACTAGTTTATCTATCTATGGTTGGTAGCGGGTGGGGTACAGTGCACTTGAGTGGGAGGGGTAGAGTGCACTTGAGTGGGAGGGGTAGAGTGCACTTGAGTGGGAGGGGTACAGTTCATGTGCTCCATTTAATGTGTTGATACTATACTATAAAAAAAGAGAAAATAAGTAAAAAAAGCACTGCAGGTCCAGTCCTTTATAGCTGTTGCGTGGTTATGTCACCATCAAATATAACTTTTTATAATAAATTCATATATAAATTCCTTATAAACTTAGTTGGACTAGATCGGGATGACTTTGAGGTATTTTCTTTCTGATATTATCGGCATCTAATTGTCCTGGTAAAGCTGCAGTGGCTGACTGCTAAACATTGGGGAGTAATTTATTTGACGATGGATGAGCCATGGAAGTTTTTCCCATTCAGGGCTCCGAAAACGGGAATGGGAATACCAGCAGCCGCCAGCAAAGAACACTTCGAATTGAAAGGACGCAGGACTCCCTCTCTATGACAAAAAAAAGGAAGCGAATGCCATCAGTGTAAAGAAATTACAGTATAGGTGAACAATGTGCAATTACGGTCAATAAATATTTCAAATTCGCGAAATCGATGTAGAAGAGGGAGAGATTAATTACATGTTGGTGTTTGGAGAGAGAACGCACACAGTTTCATTGGACCAGAATTTTGTCGCTGCTAAAATTCAATTGCATCGAATTTGGCATGAGGGACCAGGGCTAACAGACCTCAAAGGGTTTTTAGATATCATGAAAGGTGCAATTTCAACATAGTTTTTTTTCAATAAGACCTGCTGAATAAAGAAACTTTGTTTACGCATGTTCTTTTCATAGATCCAAATTCACTTACTATTGATTTGTGTCTCAGGTGCGTGCTTACGCACATCTCTACCTAAATGGCGTATGCCAAGAAAAGACAAGGGTATATATGGTGGAGAAGCGGAGAGATTTAATTCTTGTCCGCTAAATGTTTTCGATGGTAAATGTAAAAATTTTTTATTTATCTATTTTGATGTGTGATTTCCATTTTCAGGTGAAAATTATCATTTTTCTCAAAAAGTGTCATTTTCTGTTTAGCTGATATATCTCAGTTTCTAAAAGCAATGAAACATTTTTTGGTGTAAATGAAACCGGAGACTCAGGTCTTTCTAGTGGGCTATTCGTAGTATCCTTGTAGCGTGAAACTTAAAAAGTTATGACCGTTTCAAATCTTCCGAAATTAAAGGTCCACTCTATATAAAGGACCTCTTAGGCAAAAGTATCGGATCCGGTATAGTCGCGAATTGTCTATTGGCGAACTTTGTACCATATTAAGTATCATAACCGTATTCACAACGGGAATAATGCTAGGCCATGTCAAGCGAACATGTAAGACTTATTCAAAACAAAACATGCTTTATTTTTCCAACGCAAATTGCAACAACGATGTATGCTTAACAACAAACAAAAGCATTTTTTCTTCATCGCTTTGGAGGAGGAGGAGGAGGCACTGGCCACATTCCACTTACATTGCCCGTGTTTTTGTCATCCGTTTCAGACTTAACTCGAGGAGGAGGGGGTGGCGGGATTCCCTAAAAAATGCAATCATGAGAAAGGTAGTTTAATGAAGAAAGTAGATGAAGAACATGGACACATACGTAAAAAGAACAAGGAGACGGAGGCATCGGAAAAGTTCCACCAGGCATATGCATCATGTTCGGGAACGGAAAGAAAGATCCCAGGCAAACTACCTAAATACAAAAATATATAAAATTATCTAATTTAAACATGGATGAAGCATACCACTCCAATTCGGTCTGTGCTGACTGGGTGATGACATATTAAGGCGATGTAACGGTTCCAAACCAGAGATCTTATAACGCGGCATATAAGACATATTTGTCGGAACCGGAGAAGCAAAGTTTTTAGATGCATTCGAATTAGTTTCACCCAACACATTCAGCAGCGCAGAGTACTGGAAAATACGAACCATCGAAATAACATAAGACATGAACTCACCTCCTCGTCATTATTTCCTGGCAAAGGTCCCGATGGTTTACTTATACAATCTCTGGCGATGTGTCCGGCCCCACCACATGAACTGCAGACGACACTTGCTGTTACATTTGGAGCATCCGGGCACTCCCATCTAAAATATTCCAACTGTAAAGTTCTGAAAATATTTTACTGAGAAATAAATCACGTTTTGTGCTGATCGCCACCGCAGTTTCCACAACGCATTCCACCAAAAGCATCTTCTGGTCGCATAGTTCCATTTAGCACTGCCAGTTCACGAAGTTGAATTTTGAGCAGCTGATTTTGCTCTCTAGGAATTATACAAGCAGAAGTGACGATGTCCCTGACCTAAAACAAACCTTGTTTCCACTAGAATAATTTTAAGCAAGATTTTAACCTTTTCACATCCTTTCTTCACCGCCTCATGGTTGTCCGCATAAATGTAGGCATGCAATGGCTCATCTTCTCCGGGCATAGGACCCTGACCCTGGCGACTCAATCTGCCTTCTTTTATGGAACCTTTCCCACGAATGATTATTTTAGCACCAGTCTGAAAATAAAAGTCCGTATAAAATCTTTGTTCAGATGGAGAAAGAAATCAACCTCCGCTTCAAGAGATCGCAAAGTATTGCCTCGAGGACCAATAAGAAGACCAACAAAATTGATGTCTGGGTGATCATCTTGTGGAATCCAAACCTTTTCATGAAGACGAATTTTCGGAGCTCTATAGTCACAATGATGAAATTAAGAATCACATGAAGCAAAAAGTTACTTGTAATCAGCTGGAAGCTGGTAGAAGGGATTGATCTTGAGCAAGGCTTGTATTTTCTGATGTCTTCGTAGCTCCCACTCCTGACGTTTACGCACTTCTCGGGTATTTAAACGTTTGCCGTTGGAATCGTAGATTGGCTCTGGCGAAGGACTCCTAAATATAAGTTTTAACTGCTGAAAACAATACACATTGTAATTGTAAACAAACCTTTCAGTTTCTGAAGTAGACAGAAAATCACCCTGACGAAGCTTACGAGTCGCTTCCTCAATTTCCATTTGCACTGCAATTGACATGAAAATAACATGGAAAAACAGTTTCAGGAAAATTTTAAAGACTCACATGAATAAGCCTGGCGCTGACTGTCGTCAATATCCGATGGCAAAATTGTTGGCATACCAGGAACGAAGAACTTGGCAGTACCTGGAGTTACATATAGTTACCTCATAAGCATTTATGAGTTATTTACTACTTACTCCAACGAGACTTCCGTTTACGTCCTCTATTCTCTTGATTTTCGACATCATCACATTTTATTTCTGACTTAATTTCCGATTTTAAGAGACTGCTTGACATTTCGATTCTGACAACTATAATATAATTGGAAATAATTCTATATAACGTAACCCGATTTAACGTGAGACTCGATTTAACGTAACTTTTGACCGGTCCCACCTGAGTTGGGAAAATTACCGATCATAATATTACGCGGTAATATTACCGTTCATAATCTTTTTCTCGGTTATATTATGGTCATAATCTTTTATAATATTAAAAGACTATATCAATCAAAAAGTTGCAAAAAAATGTAAAAAAATCAAAAATAAGCATTAAAAATTCGAATATTTAGCGAAAAAATTAAAAAAACACGAAGCCAATGTGTAGTCAACTGTTAACAGCATATAAGGTTTTGGCATGCTGTGCGCCGTCAATGAGGATTTTTCACGTCTAAATGCGCGCGGGACGCTATTTTTATTCCGAAAATGTTTTGGCATTATTTTTTTTCAATTGGTAACTAGGGAGGCTCAGGAGCAGATATTTTAACCGAGTAAAAACTGTTTGAGAAAGCGGTTCAGCTAAACAATTATTTCAAATTTTTGCTGTATTTTAAACCACTGCGCGCTGTATTGGTGCTAGATGGCCGCTAATGCGGCCAGAATTGTACTGAATTTTATTATACCCGCGTTTAAAACATCTGACCGAACCTTGGATTGCATACCTACTTTCGGGACATCCAACCCAGTCTGGGGTATTATAGCCGCTTTCAGGACATCTAACCCATCCTGGGGTATTATATCCACTTTCAGGTCATCTAACCCAGCCTGGGGTATTATACCCAATTTCAGGACATCTAACCCAGCCTGGGGTATTATATCCACTTTCAGGACATCCAACCCAGCCTGGGGTATTATATCCACTTTCAGGACATCCAACCCAGCCGGGTATTATAGCCACTTTCAGGACATCTAACCCATCCTGGGGTATTATATCCACTTTCAGGTCATCTAACCCAGCCTGGGGTATTATTCCCAATTTCAGGACATCTAACCCAGCCTGGGGTATTATAGCCGCTTTCAGGTCATCTAACCCAGCCTGGGGTATTATAGCCTTTCAGGACATCTAACCCATCCTGGGTATTATATCCACTTTCAGGACATCTAACCCAGCCTGGGGTATTATATCCACTTTCAGGACATCTAACCCAGCCTGGGGTATTATATCCACTTTCAGGGCATCCAACCCAGTGTGGGGTATTATATCCACTTTCAGGACATCTAACCCAGCCTGGGGTATTATATCCATTTTCAGGACATCCAACCCAGTCTGGGGTATTATATCCACTTTAAGGACATCCAACCCAGCTTAGGGTATTATAGCCGCTTTCAGGACATCTAACCCATCCTGGGTATTATATCCACTTTCAGGTCATCTAACCCAGCCTGGGGTATTATTCCAATTTCAGGACATCTAACCCAGCCTAGGGTATTATAGCCGCTTTCAGGACATCTAACCCATCCTGGGGTATTATATCCACTTTCAGGTCATCTAACCCAGCCTGGGGTATTATTCCCAATTTCAGGACATCTAACCCAGCCTGGGGTATTATAGCCACTTTCAGGTCATCTAACCCAGCCTGGGGTATTATAGCCCCTTTCAGGACATCTAACCCATCCTGGGGTATTATATCCACTTTCAGGACATCCAACCCAGCCTGGGGTATTATATCCACTTTCAGGACATCTAACCCAGCCTGGGGTATTATATCCACTTTAAGGACATCCAACCCAGCCTAGGGTATTATAGCCTTTCAGGACATCTAACCCATCCTGGGGTATTATATCCACTTTCAGGACATCCAACCCAGCCTGGGGTATTATATCCACTTTCAGGACATCTAACCCAGCCTGGGGTATTATATCCACTTTGGGACATCAACCCAGCCTAGGGTATTATAGCCTTTCAGGACATCTAACCCATCCTGGGGTATTATATCCACTTTCAGGACATCCAACCCAGCCTGGGGTATTATATCCACTTTCAGGGCATCCAACCCAGTGTGGGGTATTATATCCACTTTCAGGACATCTAACCCAGCCTGGGGTATTATATCCATTTTCAGGACATCCAACCCAGTCTGGGGTATTATATCCACTTTAGGACATCCAACCCAGCCTAGGGTATTATATCCACTTTCAGGACATCAACCCAGCCTGGTGTATTATATCCACTTTCAGGACATCCAACCCAGCCTGGGGTATTATATCCACTTTCAGGACATCTAACCCAGCCTGGGGTATTATATCCACTTTCAGGGCATCCAACCCAGTGTGGGGTATTATATCCACTTTCAGGACATCTAACCCAGCCTGGTGTATTATATCCATTTTCAGGACATCCAACCCAGTCTGGGG
Organism: Ditylenchus weischeri; assembly: GCA_029231635.1. NCBI lineage: Eukaryota > Metazoa > Nematoda > Chromadorea > Rhabditida > Anguinidae > Ditylenchus > Ditylenchus weischeri. The sequence continues at coordinate 3,116 of JAMRYI010001830.1, read as the reverse complement.
TATTATATCCACTTTCAGGACATCCAACCCAGCCTGGGGTATTATAGCCGATTTCAGGTCATCTAACCCATCCTGGGGTATTATAGGCGATTATAGGACATTCAACCCAGTCTGGGATCTCATACCCATTTGAAAACATTCATTTTCAATACTTTAAATCTGTATCGTGTTCAGCACAAAAAGTCAATTTTTCTTATCATAATGTCGTAATCTTTTTTTTGGTTGGATAGCTGAAATGTTGCAGTTTTGCCATTTTGCTGAGCCCAGCTCCAAAAAAATGCAGGAACATCTCCAAGCGGTACCCGCTTGTGGTTCGGGAGTATTGACGTGGTTTTTGTACCCGCTCGTGGTTCGGCGGTATTGACGTGGTTTGGGTACCCACTGGTGGTTCGGGAGTATTTACGGTTCGGGTAACCGCTGGTTGTTCGCGAGTATTACGTGGTTTGAGTACCCGCTGGTGGTTCGGGATATTTACGTGGTTCGCAACCGCTGGTTGTTCGCGAGTATTTACGTGGTTGGGTACCCACTGGTGGTTCGGGAGTATTTACGTGGTTCGGGTAACCGCTGGTTGTTCGCGAGTATTTACGTGGTTCGATACCCGCTGGTGGTTCGGGAGTATTTACGTGGTTCGGGTAACCGCTGGTTGTTCGCGAGTATTTACGTGGTTTGAGTACCCGCTGGTGGTTCGGGAGTATTTACGTGGTTCGTAACCGCTGGTTGTTCGCGAGTATTTACGTGGTTTGGGTACCCACTGGTGGTTCGGGAGTATTTACGTGGTTCGGGTAACCGCTGGTTGTTCGCGAGTATTTACGTGGTTTGAGTACCCGCTGGTGGTTCGGGAGTATCCACGTGGCTTGGGTACCCGCTTGTGGTTCGGGTACCCGCTGGTGGTTCGGAGTATCCACGTGGTTTGGGTATTGGCTGGTGGTTCCGGTACACGCTGGTTGTTCAGGTACCCGCTTGTGGTTCGGGAGTATTTACGTGGTTCGGCTACCCGCTGGTGGTTCGGGAGTATCCACGTGGTTTGGGTATTGGCTGGTGGTTCCGGTACACGCTGGTTGTTCGGGTACCCGCTGGTGGTTCGGGAGTATTTACGTGGTTGGGGTACCCGCTGGTGGTTCGGGTACCTGCTGGTGGTTCGGGTGAGCCCAGTGATGCCGGTGAGTCCACTGGTTTCGGTTGGTGAAATCGCATTTTTGGTCTTATCAAACCCGATTCCCCACACAGTTTTGCATATGATAGGATGTTTTATTTGAATATTTTTTAATTTTGATTTTTCATTTCCTCAGGTGGTACCCGACCCAGGTTTTGGGTTTTTGGTGGGTGAAATCGCATGATTCGCAGATTTCCGCGCTAATTTGAATTTCAAATGCTGAAAATCTCAAAATTTTGTGAAAAATTAAAAAAAAAGGTTTTTTCGAATGTTTTTCAGTAGGGTCATTCATACTTACCCGAAACATCGAAATAAAACATGTTTCGCGAAACAGCTATTTTTGTTTCGCGAAACATGTTTGAAATTGTTTCGCGAAACATTTTATGTTTCGCGAAACAGGGCATGTTTCGGGTAAGTATGAATGAGCCTAGTGCAAATAGTGAATAAGTTTGCTATAACCGAATCTTTCTTTATTATATTATTTTACATAAAACTAAAGTTGTTTTGGTCTGGCAAATTTCTGTTTCATGATCACAAGAAAGCAAATAAATGCTTATTTGAAAGCTGTAAGTGGGTGACATATTTTAGCGTTTCGATCTTTCCATAATGATAATACTTCGAAAACTACCATTGCTCTCAGATGTAAAGTCATTTTGTAAATATTTTATAAACTTAACTAGTCAAAAGTTTATTTTAGAGTTTAGCGCTTGAACATCAATTTAACACTATAATGTAGCGCAGTTCAAGAGCTATAAAACCCGTTTCACAAAATGATTTTTAAAAAGTTGGGTGTTGAGATATGACCCTTTGAATGCAGAATGTAAGTAAGTACTCTAGACGCGTGGATTTTTTTGGCGATCCGGCTGAATTGATAGAATTATGGGTGTATATGTGCTTGGAGAGTGATTCAGCTATTGGTTTTTTTTCATACCATGATGACTGTTAACGATTGCGGGGTCAACTGTCTATATATTACAATTCACCGTAATCTTAGCTGCTGCCACTTATAGCTGCAGTACTCAGTAATAAGTGATTAGACAAAGTTAGCAGTTTTTTAAAAAAGGTGTGTTATTAAAGTGCCCCATTGGTATGGGGCAAAAAGGCGGCATCCTTTGGCAAGAGGTATCAACTAATTTAAGTGATTTGCAAATTCACGGTTATTAAAAACGAGCCGTCTATAATTTTTTTGAGAAAAGAAAATTAGGGGATGCCATTTGTGAAAATATGCTCGTACCACGAAAAAAACGACTTTGAACGAATAAATTGCGGTTTAGCAAATAAGTGAGATTGTTGAGAGATGGATCAGTCTTGCTTCAATATTTTCACATAGACATGGGTGGTCTCTTAAATATTCGTGTTAAATGGTAAATTTATGACTAGCGTTTGTGGTGTTTGTTTATTGCCTCAACAAAAGTCTTAACCACAGATTATTAAAATGTGAAAAAGATGAAATCGTAGAGACGCCTTTCGCATGACTCCCACGAAAGTAATTTAGAATTTTAAAACAATAAGCTTTAAGAATTTTTAGCAAAAAAATATCTAAATCCTAGACGGATTCAAACCTGAAAGATCTAAAAAAGTTTCACGAAACTAAAACCCTTATTTCTAGCTCAAAAAAGAATTAGCTGGAATTCTTTTTGAGGTACTGTGCAAAAAACAAAGGTTTTTTGTTTTCTCTTTTTCAGCTAAATAAATTTTGGTTCTAAAATATTTAAAAAACCCATCCTGGGGTATTATATCCACAAAAAAATCTCTATATAATTTTCGATCAACCGTAGTACCGAAAAAATTTAATTCAGGTGGTATGAAATTTTTAGTTCAAGGGGTATGAAATTTTGTTACACAAAATGCAAGGGGTATGAAATTTTTAGTTCAAGGGGTATGAAATTTTGTTACACAAAATGCAAGGGGTATGAAATTTTTAGTTCAAGGTATGAAATTTGTTACACAAAATGCAAGGGGT
>JAMRYI010001575.1:0-19230 GCA_029231635.1 Ditylenchus weischeri | reverse complement strand
TTTTTGAATAAATTTTGTTTTTGCCCTTACTGATATGTTTTTTTAAATTGCAAGAAAATTTTGTTCGAAAATTAACATTTCAAAAACTAGCTATCAAACGAAAGTTTTGCTAAAGTTTATTTGAAAGCTAGTTTGAAAAATACTGTTTTGAGGTTTCGAAGACTTGTTGTATTAGAAAAGATATCAATATTATAGTTACAAAATATACTCACACATTTACAGGGTTCCTTGAAAAAGGATCCAAGTATTTGACAAAATATTTCAAAACTATAATATAATTTCATGATTAATTGCAATTTTTATTCAAAACACATCAGTAAAGACAAATTAATAGACTATACACTTGAAAGGTGCTAAGCGAAATTTCCGTTTGGGATACAATAATAGCAGCGATCAAGTGTGCACGCGTACAGGGTTCCACGAGTGGATCCAAGCGGTTGTGCGCAGGCTTAAGAAACCAACGTCATCACATATGCAGATTCACCGCATACTTCCGAAGGCAGAAGCTCCTATTGGTACATGGCACTGCATCTTAAGGTTCAGAAAAAGGGCATGCTTCTTTTTGAAGCTTCCCAGTAACAATGTTACTTTTTTGAATAAATTTTGTTTTTGCCCTTACTGATACGTTTTTTTTTAAAATTGCAAGAAAATTTTGTTCAAAAATTAACATTTCAAAAACTAGCTATCAAACAAATGTTTCGTTAAAGTTTATTTAAAAGCTAGTTTGAAAAATACTGTTTTCTGGTTTAAAAGACTTGTTGTATTAGAAAAAATCAATATTATAGTTACAAAATATACTACACATTTACAGGGTTCCTTGAAAAAGGATCCAAGTATTTGAGCAAAAATATTTCGAAACTATAATATAATTTATGATTAATTGCAATTTTTATTAAAAACATATCAGTAAAGACCAAATTAATAGACTAATACACTTGAAAGGTGCTAATAAGGAAATTTCCCGTTTGGGATACAATAATAGCAGCGATCAATGCACGCGTACAGGGTTCCACGAGTGGATCCAAGCGGTTGTGCGCAGGCTTAAGAAACCAACGTCATCACATATGCAGATTCACCGCATACTTCCGAAGGCAGAAGCTCCTATTGGTACATGGCTCTGCATCTTAAGGTTCAGAAAAAGGGCATGCTTCTTTTTGAAGCTTCCCAGTAACAATGTTACTTTTTTGAATAAATTTTTTTTTGCCTTTACTGAATTTTTTATAAAATTTAATTTTTTGCGAAACTAATATTTTTCAAAAACCAGTTGATAAACAAAAATTGAAAATCGTCCATTTTAAAAATATATTCTACCTTTGTTTGGACAGTAATAGTTTCTGGCGACAAATTTTGATGGAAGTTGATGGTCTCATTTTGATCAGTAGAATGATTTGGAGGAATAAGAAGAAGCTGAGAAAGTGTTGAAGCTGAAATTTTGGCGTTGTGAATAATCATTCAAATGATGATATTATTTATTCGAACAAATTCTGCAACTACTAAGAAAAAGCAATGAAAAAGCAATAAAATGTATAATCAGATTTGTGCAATATAAAAGTCTCAGAAACAATATTCATCAACGTTAAAATTTTTGAGTCTATTTTAGACAAAATTGAAATAAGAATTGCTCGGTGATCCAACAAAAGGAAAAGACTGAAAATGAGTTTTTTATGATATATACTTTGATATCTACGAATGAAACCATGTTGGAAAAATAATGATGACTACCCAGCTTTTTATACATCGTCAAAATTTTTTTATATTTCTAGTCATTTAAAGGTAAAAAATAAAGTTTTTTTTTAAAAAATAAAATTTCAAATTCTGGCCTCAATTGGGGTTTTTCAGATTTTGTTTATTAATAACAAATAATTTGTATTCAGGAAAAACACGTGTTGATATAAATACAATTTTATTCACAGACAATTAAAAATGGCCAAAAGGTACACACAACAAATTTTTATTAACAATTCTTTTTGAAATTACTGGTCTGTAAATTTTTGGAGTTTTCTGGGTATAAACACGGCCAAATTTGTCTCCTCTGATTGAATTGTACGAAATCTGCAAATTCTCCATTCCGGGCAGTTCTTCTCCATATCTAAGAGCCATGTCTTTGAACTTCTCGTATGATAGCAGCCTGGTTGCCTCGTAGTCCATCGGCATCCCTCTGATTTTGATTGAATATTCATCTTCAGGATTCTTGTCATTTTCCTTCTTGCGCATTCGAAGCAGGTAGTTTTTGCAGCCGGCTCCAATCAGTTCAAGCAGATTATGATCGGGTACTCGTCGGTCATTTCACCAAAATGACGACCAACTTGAAGTGGATTACCCATTGACTTGCGGTACTTGTAGATACAAGAGTCTGTATCTAAATATAAAATTTGAGCACCGGGGTTTTGTTCTACTTTTCTCAATGATTTGTGCAGATGGATCCTGGCGGCTGCAGTTGTCCAAAGAGAAATAACTGGATTCGAGTAAGCGTTTTCAGAAACAAATTCCTCTTTTTCGAATAGACCACCATCAAAATGTCCTCATTCATCAAGTCGACAGAACTAATTTCAATAGTCTGGTCATCAAGCAGTTTTACATACTCTGCAGGAGATTCGATAAATACTGTGGTGCTCAGATTATTGCGCATGGCAAATTTTCCCCAGAGACTATTGGCCATAATTTTGCTTATAAATCGTAGCCCCTGGTTTTTTCTGACAGAATTCTTGTCAATTGTAATTACAAATTTGTCCTGGCACTCTTTGATGAATATATCCTTTGCTGTCTCATCGCTAGCATCGATTCCCAGATTTTCCCATCCACTGGCTTCAAGCTTGATTTTCATGCACTGGCGAACGTATCCCTTAAACAGATTCTCGTCCCATTGGTCATACTGTAATACATGAAATATTTTTCTCACTCGGTAGCCGCAAAAGTCCAGGGCATAGTTCAGCTCTATACTAGTGGTGGTGGCCACGAAACTTCTTTCTTGGTCAGTGTGCCTGCATTGGTAGTCTGGAATTTTACCGCCACTGGGGTATAGCTTGGAACAGGTGCGGCAGTGCTGAAATAATAGCCGGTCATCAAATTTCATTGGTAAAAAAGGGACCATTGTTTTGTTTGCAGCAGTACCTCTTGAGGGGGGTATGATCAAAACTTTCAAAATTCCGGTGTAGGGGTTATCTGCTGAGCTGGTCCAGTGCTGATTGCCAGTTGTCTCATCAAAACTGAGGCAGGTTGGATGACCCACAGGATATGTTGTGGTATAGTTGGCAAAGGGGTAGAGAGAATTGAAATCCAGGTATTTCATTTCCTCGTCATCATTTTGACACTCTGTGTGCATGGCCAGAGTCTCTGTAACCCCTCCAAAAAAGGCATCTCGAATTTTTATTGGTGAACTGTCAATATATTTTCAAAAATCCTTCATCTCAGGATTGTTTTCAACTCTTGACGGATGTCACATTCCCAGTAAATTTCCACGTCAACAAATTGACGCAGGTATTCCAAACGCCGCTCATCTCTTCTTCTTATCAGACCAGCACTTTTTCCAGTTGGCTTGAGCATCATATTGTCGTCTGGATACTCTTTTTTGTGGGCATGCCATACACAACCATTGATTTCAATAGCCTTGTTTCGCTGGTCCGGGCCATAAAATTCAACAAAACCATCCAACTGATACTGACCAATCCGCTTTTCTCCTTCTGTTGATTCAGATGTCTGGATAGGCCAGTTGTTCTTGTAGGCCAGCCATTTCATATAATTTAGTGCAATTTTGCTTTGTAGCTCATTTTAGAGTACCCCTGCTCGGGGCATATTCCAATGTGATGATCATTTTTCAGATGGTTCAATCGATAGTGTTTCATGCAGGCAGAGGCAATGGTTTTTGATGTCTCAATAATATCAATACTGTCAGATCAAAAACATTTTTTGAAGCCTGACCAGTCCGTGAGCCAGGATTTCCACATCATTTTTACCATATGATGGCAGTTCTTCGCAGAGGTCAAATTCGGTGTTGTAGTTGGTTTCATACCATTTGTCAAAAGCCTCCTTGACATGTGGTTTCATTGAGCGATGGAGGTAGTCATCTTTTGGTGGCAGATGGTCAAGCACGGTACCGTAGTTTTGGGGCAAGAGTAGAGGTAGGGAAAAATGGCTTGTCCTCCACCTCAAATCAAATGTCTTTTGAATTGTCCAAGTGGAATGGGTATCAGATTGTAAGAGTCCCTGAATATGGTATGGACAATAGTTTTTGGCTTTTTAATTTGCATTTCATACAGTTTGTTGCCCTGCCGAGTAACAGTTGGTCTAAGGCCTCCTCTTTGAATATTTGTCGGTAGACAAACAGCATGTCAAATTTACCGCCATTGTGTGCCCAGCAAAATGTTTTGTATTTCATGTTGAGTCCATAGAGCAGAAATTGAACAAATGCTTGAATAGGGTCATCCACAACAAACTGCTTGTCCACTTTGGTGTTGTTAAAGCAAATGATGAAAAGGTGATGTCTCTGTATGGGCCGCATATTTCGCATTCCTCTACAGGCTCTGTCCAAGTGCCGTTTTGAATGCATTGGTGCAAAATATTTTGACGCTCACAAAATTCACACAGTGCTGGAATTTTTCTTTTCTGGATCAGGCTGGTCATTCTGGGTTGTTTCAAAGTCGTATACAGCGATACGGTAGTCGTAAATTTTGGGGCACATATTTTTGAATATAGCAGTTGTCGGTGTAGCCGTGGTACTTGTTGCAAATCTGGCAGTACTTCGTTTTGCACTTGTGCTCCTTCTATTTTGCTCGCTTCAAGTCTTCAGACTATATTGTTGACCACACTGGGAGCACTGTTTTTCAATGGCGCAAGAGGTATTTTGCAGATGGGCATCAAAGCAACAGCTGTTTTTAAAGAGTTTTTTGCAATTTGAGCATATCTTTTTGTAGCTGTCTTCTGGTGTGCAGGGAAATCCGGGTCCAACACGGCAGCAGTAGGGGCAGCGCTTTTTGCATATTCTCTGATGACTTGTGTTTCTGTCATATGGTTTTCACAGGAAAAACAGTAGTATTTTTGAAAAAGCTCATTTTTCTTATTCCATAAAAGTGGTTGTTGTGATAATAAATTGGTATTTCAATTTTATATGAGTCAACACTGCTTTTAAAATAGGGTCGATATTGACCAGAGTCTGTAAAGACAAAAATTTTGTACCGACCTGGATGTGTTTTGTCGTAGTATTCCTGGACCATTGGCACAAAAGTCTCCACATCGTAGGCAGAAAGATCACGGTCAACTTCGGCACCATCTAGCAGCTGATCAATGTAGCGCCATTGTCGATGTAAGTCTTTCTTGAATCTTTCCCATTGTTTGTCTTGTAGTTCACGGCTGGCCCAAATTCTGGTTAATTCAATAGCATAGAATAGACAGTAATTATCAGCAGCATTATTAATTTCTATAAGAGAATTGGGGTCAATATTATGGGGTACTGGAAACGATTTCAAAACTCCAGCACCCCTCAATACCGTAGAACCCAATGCCTCCTTGTTTACAGTTAATATTTCAAGGTTGAATGGCGCATTGAGTAGAGACCCCTTGTTGTTTTTGCGGCTGTAGCTTTGATCCACAATCATAAATCTGTTGAAGATGGCATCCACGGTATTACCGGTTTTTCTTGATAGAGGAACAGAAATATCATACTGTAGCAAGTTGGAATATATATTGACTCCTAGCTGGATTTTAGATCTTGAAGTAGTAGAAGATTGCTGAATAGCTCGGTCAATACACTGTTGAAAGCAGGAGTGCACTTGGTTCCAGGGCTCGGTCATTTGTTCAAAGTTTTGAATGACAAAGGTGTTGTGAAATATATTAGTCTTGAATTTTTCACTCCTGGTGATTTTTGTGTCACCCAGCTGCCGAATATGGTCATCTCTAGAAAAACTGGGTGGTGAAGAAGACACATCTCTCTGTGCACGCTTTGAGGGAATACGGTAGGTTGGTTGGGCAGCAGATGGTCTCTTAGACATTTAAACAGGAAAATGATTTCACAGCTGACTGCCAGGAAGCAATAAATAGAAATGGTCTGTTCTGCAATAGTTGGTACCAAAAGGATCGAGGAGAGCAAAGGTAAGGTAATTAATAACCGGGGTGACATGTTCTATTCTTCGGGGTTTCAAAATAACTGTCAACTGTTTAAAATACTATTGTGCAGAGTGTTTCAAAATATTTACTCTCTTTTCCAGGGGAAATATTTATAATTTGTAGAATGAAGAGCAAGATTGCCTTTAAAACATTGTTCGCACAATGAAATTCCAATAAAACACCGGCCATCATCACCTGTGGAAAATTTTTCCTTTTTTCCGTTAAATTCTTGACAGCTCTTGCACAGCTTTAGTTGAAAAATTCCAAATTGGGATTTGAACAGCTTCCAGTGGTCAGCAAACCAGTCATCTTGGTCGTTTCTGCGTTTGCGCTTTGATTCCTGAGCAGAAGGAACAACATCATCGTCATCTGAGTGTTGTGAGCTTTTAGCTTGTCGACGTTCATTGTAGGCGCGGTCCAGAATTTCAAAAGAGTCGTTCAAACCAAACTGCGACATTTTTAGCAAATTTTTAAGAATGAAATTTTTTAATGGTGCTTAAACTTTGTCCCGAATTTGGATTTCGAAATTTTAAAATAGCACGGGGTTTTAAGAGGGTGGTAGAGAAAAAAATCCGTAAAAATACAGTACATCTTTACCAGTCTGCTTAAAATGGGAGGGGCATGCTTAAGTCAAGCACCGCCTCTTTCTTGATTTCAAAACACGGTCTTAAAGCATCTTTATTATACAAACCATTTAATTTGAAAGTATGTTGCTAACTCATTTGATAAGCCTTGTTCTCGACTGTCGAATTGAGCAAATTTCAAGCAGACTAAAAAATGAAGAATGCAAAGAGCGGCTGACCAGGTATCTGCAGACCCTGAATCCAATGACAGCATTTTACAAAAACAAGCTCGGAGAGTACAAGCAAATTTTTTTCACGGGATTTTCAAACACCAATGCTTATTGTCAGATGACTTTTGGAAATAAGCGCCAGAATAAAAGCGTTGCAGACTACTTTCTTGACAAGCACGGGCTTCAACTTGTTCACCCTTTTCTTCCACTTGTAGAAGAAAAAAACCAGAGTGGTCATCTAAGCTACTATCCAATGGAGCTGGTTCAGGTTCAACCGAGGACAGAAAAATGGCCAAAGAAAGTTTTTTGCCTGGCAAAACCGCAGAGGACATGTTTTTTCCAGCTTGGTCTAATATCTTGGAGAAAGAAAAAGAACAGCAAGAAGAGTGGCGGCAAATCCGATGTGGTGTGGATGAAATGGTCATTGATGATGAAGAACACAAACAGAAAACCAACAAGAACCAAACATTTGCCAAGATTGTGCTGGTCAATTAAGTAAAAATATCAAATTTTATTATGTAGTGAAAGTGACTCTGACGAAGAAGATTATTGACTTTTTTGACTATTATTCTGCATTTTGTGTTTTTGCTAAATGAAAGTTTTGTTTGAAAAAACTTATCTATTGTCTGAACAACTGGTCAACACAAATTTCAAATTTCCTTTTTAAATTGACTAATCGCTTTAGGAGGCAAACTTTTGGTCGATGGATTTGTTGGCACTGTCGCCCCTCCTCTTGCTGGATTTCTATGGCACAGACTGTCCATTTGACTATTGTGATGAGCTAGTGCTGCTTCCTTTTACTCTGCAATATTTGACTTTTTTCACAATTTTACTTTGACTTATCTCAGTGAATTTCTGTAAAATTGGATGAAAATAACACGATTTTAAAGCCCTGTCCTTGCGCTGCCATTTCGCGAAAAAACAACTTGAAAAATCCCTGAACCACAAAAATAACTTTGTAAAATAAATTTCTGGGATAATTACAAAAAGTCAAAAATTTCACTTTGACTTATCTCAGTGAATTTCTGTAAAAATTGGATGAAAATAACACTGTTTTAAAGCCCTGTCCTTGCTGTTTCAATGAAAAAACAACTTGAAAAATCCCTGAACCACAAAAATAACTTTGTAAAATAAATTTCTGGGATAATTACAAAAAGTCAAAAATTTCACTTTGACTTATCTCAGTGAATTTCTGTAAAAATTGTATGAAAATAACACTATTTTAAAGCCCTGTCCTTGCGCTGCCATTTCGCGAAAAAACAACTTGAAAAATCCCTGAACCACAAAAATAACTTTGTAAAATAAATTTCTGGGATAATTACAAAAAGTCAAAAATTTCACTTTGACTTATCTCAGTGAATTTCTGTAAAAATTGTATGAAAATAACACCATTTTAAAGCCCTGTCCTTGCGCTGCCATTTCGCGAAAAACAACTTGAAAAACCTGAACCACAAAAATAACTTTGTAAAATAAATTTCTGGGATAATTACAAAAAGTCAAAAATTTCACTTTGACTTATCTCAGTGAATTTCTGTAAAAATTGTATGAAAATAACACTGTTTTGAAGCCCTGTCCTTGCGCTGCCGTTTGCTGAAAAACAACTTGAAAATCCCTGAACCACAAAAATAACTTTGTAAAATAAATTTCTGGGATAATTACAAAAGTCAAAATTTCACTTTGACTTATCTCAGTGAATTTCTGTAAAAATTGGTGAAAATAACACTGTTTTGAAGCCCTGTCCTTGCGCTGCCGTTTCGCGAAAAACAACTTGAAAAATCCCTGAACCATATGTTATAGTTATAATGAATTTTTTGACATTTACATGATTTTTTATATGTGTTTTCTCTAATAACAGTTTTATAGGCTGCACTGAATTTATTCTTATTTGCTTTCACAATTACCTGAAAAATGAGTCCCGACAACAACAACTCTGAGAACAACGCCTCTGACAACACCACCCCAACACGGTCAGCATCTTCAAGTCCTCCGCTTCCTGTGCTTCCCCCCAGACTTCGACCTAACATTTACCGCCCCAGAAGAAGTATTCGAACTGACCCCGTGGCTCGTCGGAATCTAGCTGGGGCTTTCAATTTGAGGGCAACACCAACCAGCCAGACCAATTCTTCTGCCCCTACTCCAACCACCCCCTCTATTTTAAGAGCAATGCGTGAAATGGAAGAAGAATCAGCAGAGCGCTGGTTGACAGTCGAGAACCGCCAACACAGCAGAACAGCGGTGCTTCTATCAATGCCGTTATTCAGGATCTGGCAAATGATGGGCACTTGAGTGGACCAATGACATTGGAGACCAGACAGCCAGCACCAGGTAGACATTTTAATTGTCGAATTTGTTTTGATCTTTATTACAATTTTAACCTGATTCAGCTATTCCTGCTGCTAACTATTTTGGTCCAAATGGAGACGCTGATCGACCGTCTACGTCTCGCGCTCCAATGGCAGGCAACCTGGGTGCCTATGCTACAATCAATCCTCTGCTCAACAACTTTGAACCATGATCAATGACTATTTGATCCAGATAAACCAAACGGTTAGTTTTTATATAGTCCGAAACTAAAATTTTGATTGGAAAATTTCGAATTGACTAACACAAATTACAGATCAATTTGTACATGGAAAATCTGCACACTGAGGTACATCATCGTCTAATGGCTCAACCAGGAAGCCTTGCTGCCCGCATCATCCAGCTGCAGTCAACCACCAGAGAGCTCAAGCATCTTCGTGCAGCCGAGTCTAAGAAACTAGCAGAACTGTGTGCTGACTCATCATGTCGCTGCTGGATTGACGAAGCCGATTGTGCCAGAGCAGTGGAGGAAAGAGCAATGAAATGAGGTGCCATTTGCTTTGTCCGGAAGGTGGATTAGATTTTTATCGTTTTCAATCAATTTTTATCGCAAATAATTACAGGTCAGTGTGGTTTTTGTTCCATGTGGCCACACCTTCTGTGCCCGCTGCTCACACAACTACTTCAAGAGAGCTGTAGAGTGTCTCTTCCATGCCAAGGGACAACGTCTGGTTCAGGATATGCCGGAAGACAAGTGCCCAATTTGTCGCCATCCAATTGGTCAAATTTCTCGCTTCTTCTGTTGATTATTGTATAAGCTGACTTGCCGATGTTGTTGTTGTTGCTGCTTTTGGTGTGTTGTTTTGCATTTATTTGGTATTTTTCAAATAAAAACATAATCAATGATTTTTACATAAACAGTATGGAATTTTATTTACAAGTGAAGTTTTTCGGGTAACATAACAACTTGTTTTTCTTCCAGCTTGTTCCATCCTCTTCTTTGATCATCTCTGGTGAAAACTTGTCCATCCGCATCTGCATTTAAGCATTTGCACTTTGTGAAAATTCAGCATTATTTTTATTTTAAATTGGAATTTTATTGGGATTATGGTTTTAAAATTTTAATAATTATATTTGTTGGACTTTGTAATTTTGGGAATTATTTAACAAAAACCTGATTAGTTAAAATTTTGCAGAAACTTTGCACTAAAATTTCTATAATGCACCCTTTTCTGGAAAACCTCTTTGGATTGAATGTCGGAGACTTGTGGAAGGACATCAGTGTCGTCAAGCTGCTTCTGCTGGGTGTTTTCCTCACTTTGTGGGTGATCTTCTGGATCCAGATGCTGCTCTACGTGATCGCCTAAGCTGGTTTGGCTGAAATTCTGTTTTTAAGTTTTGTAATTTTCAAAATTTTTCTGCAGAATAAACTCTTGTAGTGTTTTTTAATTTTTGACTAAAAAGTGTTGAAAAGCATATATTTTTTGTACTGTTTTCGTAAAATTTTCTAATTTGAATTCAGATGATCTTTTTTTTTGCTATTTTTATTACTCTGGTAGATGCGAACCGCTGGGTGCCTGTGAAAACTGGCTGGAGATGTGGAAGTATTATTTGCCAGGAGCAAGAAGTGTGTATGCGTCCTGCAGGGTTGGTTATCTTTTTATCATGAATCTGGGTCTAGTTTTTGCTAGTTTTTTGAGGCCTGAGTTGTGTTGGCCATCTTGGCTGCCGCTCAATGATCTAGCCCTTTTGGAGTCTTGCTCTGCTACAAATTTTTCTTGTGCTATTCCCCCTGACACCGGCTATATTTTTGACAATTCTACCACTGGCAATTCTACTGCTATTGAATCTGCAGATCAGTTTCTGCTCTGGCCGCCACAAGTGATAACTGCATTGATTGCTTCCATTTTTATTGCTCTGCTTCTGGTCATTTCTGTCCAAACTGCTGCAGTTGTTCGCACAAAAAAGGTAAAATATGTCATTTGAAATTAAAAGAAAAATTTTGGTGTTGTTTTGGAAAAAAAGGGTAGAAATTTGCAATTGAAAAATTTTCGACGACAATTTTTTTGATTTAGGAGATCAGGGCGCTTAAAATTAGGGCTAAACGACTTGGAGATATAGAGCTCAAGCCCTTCTCTGAGTGCACTGTGTCCACTACAGTAAACCCGGCATTCCGGCGCACAATGTCCCTTCGGCCTTCCCACCCACCACCTCCTCTGCCAATGAGTTTGCCGCCTTCTCAGCCAGTCTACCCAGAAAGACCATTGATTGCTTCTTCTAGTCACATGCCTCTGCCAAATCCCATTGTGATAAATAAATTTGATGAAGAGATTATTAGCCTTTTGTAGCTCTGTTTTTTCTGTATATAAGTGCTTTGTTTTGACTTTATTTTAAATGTTGTAAATAAAATGGATCAACGTGTTGGTAGTTTGTCTGTCACAAATAATGATTAAAAATTCGTCTTCCCAGTTGTTGTCTTGTCTCAGGCTCAAGCGGGACAGGAAAGACAACATTTCTTCTAAGACTTTTAAAATTTAAAAATGAAATGTTCTCTCCTCCACCAAAAAGTATTTTGTATGCTTATGGTGAGTACAGTGATGCCGTGCCAAAACTCCAGCAAATGGGTGTTGAAATCTGCTCAGGAATTCCATCTGATGATCTTCTGAAAACTGCCAGAAACCAATGCTCTGTGTTTTCGATGATCTTCTTCTGCAGGCCAGTGAAGAATACTTGAGCAGTCTTTTTACAAAAAAATCACACCACAATAATATTGGTGTTGTGTTTATAACCCAAAATTTATTTGAAAAAAATATAAAAGTTGCGAGAAACAACTCACAATACATCTGTTTGATGAAATCAGTTCAGTCTGTGCTGTCAGTGAAAAATCTTGGTGCCCAGCTGTATCCAGGACAGCTACCATTTTTCTGAGTGCATTTCGCCAAGCTGTTGAGGACACAAAGTTTGGCTATCTGTTTATTGATCTTCATCCACTGACTGCATCCACGAATCGTTTGAGGACAAACATATTCCCTGATGACGAAGAAAAATATGTCTTCATTCCAAAAATGCGTAAATCAAGACCAGTCGGACAACGAATTTTGTCTAATTTTTCATTTTTAAAAAGTGTTGCAAAAACTAAATCTAGCCGAAAGCGCTTAAAAGTTTTAAAACAAGCAACAAAAGATGAGCTACTTGCAATTGTAGAAATTTGTGTAAATATTCTACGTAATAATTTTCCATTGACTACAAAACAAAAGCTACGCCTGGTGCCGTATGCTGACTATATAAGAAAACTTTCTGCTCGCAGATCAGAACAGGGAGCAAGACGATTATACAAAAAGGTGCTGGTGGTCCTGTTTTGCCTGCCTTGATACTTCCAATACTACTAGAAGTTGGACGTGCTTTGCTATCAAAAAACTGCAACAGAGCCAACAAATGGCGAATAAATTGATACTAGTTCCAGAGGACATGTACAGAGGCCTGATGTCAACTCCATTGGCAGCTGATAATGACGACTTGAGTGCTGAATTTGTAAAACAAAAAATGACAAATGCCAAAAAAATAAAAAATAAATGCTTCTGCCAGAAATACTTTTATAACCAGGAATTTCGCAGATGGCTCAAAATGCGCAAGGAAGCCAAAGAAAAACCGATCAAAGTGGAAATGTCAAATGGTGTACGAGTTGTCACATCAAATGATCCCAAGGCAGACACCATTATTTCAACAGAACAAGATGGAAATACAACACAAGATGGTACTGTAGACGAAGAAGAACAAGTTTTGCCCAAAAGTGCAGACCTATCAGTGCAAACAACACCTTTATCTGCAGCTAAATCAGACACACCAAAGAAAACACCCAGGAAAAGATCTGCAAAAAAAGATTCATATGCGCAAAAACAAAAAACACGAGCAGAAAAATTTTATGAAGAAAAAGCAGAAGCAATAAAAGACATAATTATGAAAAATCCACAAAACTTTGGTGTGACTGTGCGTGGAAATGTTCTGAATAAAAAGGGTGAAAGTATTGCTGGTACTAACCTTGCTGAATCATTGAAACGAATTGTCAATCCGTCGCCAGCAACCTTTTCACCTCCAGGTACTACTACACTCAGAAGCAAGCTATCCAAAGACCCTGTTATAAAAAAGATCATTTCTAGTAGATATCAAGTTGGCAGTGGCGGCTTCAGACCAGAGCTATGGAAGAAGAAAAGCAATCTATTCTAAATAAAATTTGGACAGACCCCGGCAATCCAGCCGGTTATGGAGGTGTCACTAGTCTACTGCAACAAGCCAAAAAACAAAATCTTAAAATTACACGTAAAGATGTCGAACAGTTTTTACAGGCAAATTTGATCTACACTTTGCATAAACCTCGTCGACTTCTATTCAAGCGAGAGTCATATATCGCAGCTGGATATATGACAGATTGCCAAGTGGATTTGGGTGATTTTCAGAAACTGGCCAAGCACAACAAGGGGCACCGGTATCTGCTGGTTGCAATAGATGTCCTGTCTCGTCGTGTTTTGGCTCCCACAAAAGCAAATCTACAGAGCCCATGAAAGAAGCATTTGACTGTTTATTTGAAAAAATGCCTCAGCTTCCACAACGTATCTTCAGCGACAGAGGACTTGAGTTTGAAAGCAAACAGATGAAAGCCTACTTTTCATCAAAGGGAATACACAAGTATGCCTCCTCAGCCTCAGTCATCAAAGCAGGAATGGCCGAATTGGCAATTCGTAGAGTCAAACAACGTCTTTACAGACACTTTAGCAGCCAGAAAACTTTGAATTGGATAAATGTAATTGACAAGATTGCCAATGGAATAAATAACTCGTTTTGCCGGGTGACAGGAATGACACCCAATCAAGTCAATCCTGAAAATGCACAAGATTTGTGGAATAAACTTTATAAAAATATTTTTGACAAGTCTCGAACAAAAGCAGAAAATTATAAGGCTGATAACTCTGTTCGTGTAGCCAAACAGAAAGGAGTCTTTGACAAGGGGTACCTTCCCACTCATTCTGACAGAATTTACAAAATCAAGGACATTAAAAAAGGAGACCCGACAACCTACAGAATTGAAGATGAAGAAGGGGACAGCGTGCCAGGCAAATTTTACGGCCCAGAATTTTCCAAGACCAAGGACCTCGATGACCAGACCAACTACCGCATAGAAAAGGTGGTGCGCTCAAGGACCAAAAACGGCGTCAAGCAGCTGTATGTCAAATTTTTTGGATTCAAAGATTGTCAGTGGATTGATGCATCAACTGTTATTTAAGTAAATAATTTTGTTGTTTTTTGTTATTGTATGCATATTAAATTTGTTTGTGTAATAAAAAATGTATAACAACCTGGTTGTCATTTTGCCCTCCAATACAAAAAGCTATGCAGATAACAAGCCAAATAAATATCGTGTCCGCTTACCACAGCCTATTGATTTTAAAGGCAACTGGTTATGTGGGGTACAGGGAGTGGCCTATCAAAACTCATGGCCTACTATCGGCACTACAGACGATCAATATTTGTTGCTGCGTATAAAAAATAAGGCTGAGATAAAAATTCCCTTTCCAACTGGCAGCTACTCTTCTGAAATGCAAATTGAAGATGCAATGAACAATGGTGTAGTCAAGGAATTTGAGTCTGAATGGAATGCACAGGAAACCGCATCGAGATCAAAAAGAGCTGCACCAAAAGGACCGGAGAGTAGTGAGCCAGCTGTCAAAAAATCTGTTGAACAAGCTGCAGCAGTTCCAGAAAGTGAGTCTCAGGTTTTTGATTCTCTTTCAGCAAACAAGGCGAAAAATGAAGAGAAGAAAAAAATGCAACAGGTAGCGCAAATTGAACCTGGTGACGATGTCACAATTGAAACTGACACAAAAGAGTCGGACCAACAATATATGAATGAGCAGAGTGGTCGAGTTGGTTCATTAGAAGAGGAGTTGGCAGATTTGAAAAAATCAATAAAATTGGCAACGGAAGCGAATAAAAGAAAGCAGCTTGAACAGAATAAACAAAAATTGGAAGAAAAAATTAAAATTGAAAAAGAGCGTGTCAAAGAATTGCAGACTACATTTGACAGTAAATATGGAGCATCAAAAACTGTTCAAAAGTCTAAGTCAGCACCATCAGCACCCACAGTTGCGCCGCCAACTGCACCGCCACCGCCTCCAAAACCAGTGACACCAGCACCAAAACCAGTGACACCAGCACCAAAACCAGTGACATCACAGCCAGCATCTAGACCACCAACGCCAACGCCGGCACCTTCAGCTACTGCTCCACCAATCGGTTTGGGACCACATTTTCAAAAAAAGCACCAAGAAACTGCTGAAAAAACAACATCTGCTCCAACAGACCACCAACCTAGACCACCAGCTCCAACGCCGGCACCTTCAGCTACTGCTCCACCAATCGGTTTGGGACCACACTTTCAAAAAAAGCACCAAGAAACTGCTGAAAAAACAACAACCCCTGTTCCAGATACTACCACTCAAAAAGCTCCATCTAGACCTCCTGCTGCTTTTGGACCCCATTTTCAAACACACCATGATCAACAAGTGCGTCAGGAGCAAGTGAAAAATATCGTGCATAATGAAGAACCAGTTGAAAATATTGAGCAGACTTTGGAACAGAAAGAAGAAGAGCGGAAAAAGCGCCTGATTTATCCAGCTGGATGGTCAAAGCAAAAAATACTGGATACTCTGAGCAATGTTTTGTTTGTTTATTTGCCTGATATAGGCAGGTTCCAGCTTCAAATTACAAATCCTGATATAAAAAGTGTGGTCCTTTCACCCCAGCTCTGCTATGTTTTGGGTTATGAAGAGACTGAGGAAGGCATTTTTGACAAGCAGGTGGCAAAGTATCCATGTGATCTCAAGGGAGGTATCAGCCACTTTTGCATTTATGCTCCCGGTTTGATTGATGACGTCATTGTTGGAGATCAAATGACATCTCTGTTGAGAATTGTCTCTGTCAGCGGCAAGCCAGGAGAGGTTGTTGAGCGAATTTACGATTCTGTCCTCTTCAGCAAAGTACAGCCACGAGAAGTCCGTGAAATCTCCATACAAGTGCGTAACATGGAAGGAAGACTTTGGCCCCTCCAGCAGGGTATCCTTGTGGTGACACTACTATTTAAGAAGGCAATTGTTTTTTAAAATTTTTGTGTGTCATTTACTTTTAATGTTGAATAAATAATTTAATTAAAATGGTCCATATTATTTTTGATACGAGCTCACCACACTTGAGCAATTTTATTCAGACAGGTGAGGGAAGCGAAGAGCGTTTCTTTGAAGGACTACCTCCTTATCAGCGTGGTCACGGGGGCTACTTTGTTGGAGCATCTCGCCAAAGAGGAGCTGGAATTGGAAGTGTATTTCGGGGCTATGGCGTGTCCTCCTACCAATGCTTAAAACAGCCGGGAAAACAGCAGGACCTGAAGCACTTGCCACTGGAGGCAGGATATTGTCTGACTTGTCCCAGGGCGAAATCTAAAAGAAGTTGTTCAAAGTGAGGCTATTAAAGGAGTTGAAAATTTGGTCAGCAAAGTAAAATCACCAGGTGTGCCGGATCCTCAGCAAGGAAGTGGTAGAAAAGGTATAAAACGAAAGGCAGGACGCAGAAAGTCCGTCATTCTAACGCCAAGCACTTTAGTAGGGCGTACAGTTCAGGAAGTGCCTGAAATAAATTCAATTAAAAAGAAGCGTCAACGCAAAGACACATTTGGATTATATTAATCATGGCATTTAGTAAAATTGATTCGCATTCGGCGAATATTGCAACATCTGCCCTGAATATTTTTTCAACACCACCAACAAATATAAGCGTTAGCAGTGCCTGCTTTCGTGAGTACCTAACACTAAATCCTATTAGCTCAAAGCCTTACCATTTTAAAATCCATGCGTCAACAGACTACATTGATCTCAACAAATGCTATTTGGCAACAGAAATGAGAATTCAGAAGCAAGTAGCCAATGTGTGGGTCAACATAGAAGCAACCGATAATGTTGCTCCAATACAGATGATCGGATCAACATTTATAAAAAATATGAAAATCTCGATTAATGGTCGAGAAACATTTGACTCAAACTCTTTGTACGCCTACAAGGCACTGATCGATGCAGAGCTATCGTACCCTGCTCCAGTCAAAGAAGCTTACTTGCAGGCGTCTGGATACTATATGGACGGAGAAAATCAAAACAATTGGCAGCACAGTGGATTCACTCTCGCAAAAACTTGTTCGCAGGAAGTAAAGTTGCTCAATTCATCACAAAAATTGATGCAGACATTTTTAATTCAGAGCTGTACCTCGTCAACCAAGTAGAACTAGACATTGAAATTTTACCTAATGAAAACAACTTTGTTATACTTGCCCCATCCGCCAATGACAATAATATACAGACTAGAAATTTTAAATTGCCGCCTCTATGTAAAATCAGTTCAGCTCATGGATGGACTTGCACTAGACATGGCGCAGAAACTGGAAACAACACCTGCCAGATATCCCCTTAGAAAAAGCATGATCAAATCTGTGTTCATCTCAGCTGGCCGAACTGAAATGTTTACAAATTTGTTTATGGAGGTGGTACCCAGAAAATTGTTATTTGTCTGGTAGCCAATGATGCCTACAACGGCCACACTAAAAAAGTCCGTTTAATTTTGAGCCTTTTGCGGTGAGGGAGATTGCTGTCACAGCCAACGGACACACCTATCCAGCTGCTCCATACAACCTTGATTTTGAAGCTGACAAGTATGTGCGTGCCTTCCATGACATGAATGAAGCACTGGGCATGGCCAACTCCTATGAATCAAATGGAATAACTATGAAAAAATACAAAAAAGGATGGTGCATGTTTGTGTTTAATATGACAAACAGTCTTGAAGACGATCAGTGTTTTGATCTTGTCAAGAACGGCACTTGCTCTGTTGGAATCAAATTTTCTGAGCCGGTGCCAGAAGACGGTATAAGTATGATCGCTCTGGGCGAAATGGACGCACTCTTGTTTCTGGACCGGAACCGACAGATAACTTCAGACACTACTGTACTTTAAATGGAAAATATTAGCACGAGTGAGCATTCTTCTCCGGTGTTTTGCAAATTTAGTACCAAGTCGCCTCCAACCGACTACCTGCTGTGTTTTATCTACTTTGTCATATGTGCCCTATTTGGAGGCAGCTCAATCTACTGGTACATGTACTCCCTGGCTGAAAGAAGAAAAAATGAACGAGAAGACTCTGTCAAAAATTTTGTTCGGATGTGATCACACCCAAAAGTTATTTCTCGGGTGCTTTCCCTCCGATCAAATTCCATACAAAGTACCCTCTATACTGATCTGCAACCTGGACCCCTCCTACCTAGAAGGATCACACTGGGTAGTCATCGCATGCAGAAATCCCAGCACCGTCTACTACTTTGACTCTTTGGCCCAGGAACCAATCGAGATGATCAAACAACATCTGGAGCAATTTCAGCGTGTCGTCCGGATTCACCAGCCTCTCCAGTCAATAAGAAGCACAGTCTGTGGGCACTATTGTATTTACTTTGTTTATATGTTTTGTTTAGGTATTTCTTTTGGTAAAATTGTTGAAAAACTTTATTCAAATAGTGATCCAGATGCTTATGTAAAATTATTTGTAAAAAAGTTGATTAATTAAATGTGTTGTTAATAAAAATTTTATTAAAATTTACTGGTGTTACAGAACAACTATAACACAATACATGAATACAAGCATAAAATAAAGCACAATAAAAACTAATGTTACCACCCGGGATCGAACTCTCATCATGAAACTTGGGTTGTCGAACAGCATACCCTCTACACCACCACGACTCACTGGCGAATTTCGTCATGGCAAAATGTTAGAGACACCATTTTCATGTTAGAGTAGTTTTAAAGTTAGAGAAGCAGACACGGTTAGAGACGCATAGACAGTGCTATGATACAAATCTTGTTCTATGACTACTGATTTGCTCAAATAACATATTTGCGCAATCACCTGTTTGAATTTCTAATTGTTTGGCCAATCGTATATTTGGTTTT
>JAMRYI010001586.1:0-18976 GCA_029231635.1 Ditylenchus weischeri | reverse complement strand
ATATAATGAATGATCTTTGATAATCGCTGTAATCCATCAAATCATTTAATTCATTCAAGTCTTTATATATATCATCTGTTTTAATTTCAAATATAAAACTAGTGGTGCATCCATGTAACACAATCTTTAATCTTTTTCTGCATAATATCATAATAAAACAGTTTCTCCAGTTTTTGGATCTTTTTACTTGCATATGTGACACTACCTGAAAAAAAACAAGAAATTAAGTCATATATGAAGGCTAAAATCCGGGGTAAAATAAGTGCCAATAAAAAAGTAGCTGAGTCTGAGGAAAACAGCGCAAACCACTGAGAGAACAGTGCAAATTAGTGCAATAACCATGTTCACCACTGAGAATCACATGTTCTACACAAAATATGTACTTGAGGCGGTATAAAAACTGAAATTTACTACAGAAATAACAAATTAACTGCAATGTTTTACAAATTTACTGCAGGAAATCAATTTCAATTATTATGTATCTTTGTATTTAGTTGGAAATTTGTGTCTCCAGTTGACTTAGTTTGCAGTTTTTATCATTCTCTAGTGTCTTTGTCTGCTATTTTCCTCTGGTTTTTTCTTGAATATATTTTTAACGTTTTTTTACAATTTTAAGGCCACCGACAAACCCTTAATTTGGTGTTACTCGATTTTAATTTTGTGTGATTCCGCTCTAGAAGTTATCTGATGTTGTAATTTGAGGAAAAATTGTCGTATTCAAGTCGTATCGCAAAATGCCTCCAAATGATGTTTTTTCGGTGTTTTAGCTGTTCTAACGCACGTGGAATGTGTTTTTATGCGGGGAAAACTCATTTTTGACAAAAAAAATTTGACCAAAATTTGACTTTTTGCCTTGGGGGACCAAGGTAAGCAACTTTATATTAAGGTATTTTACCCTGCTTTGGTCACTAGGGCATGGCAAAAAGAGTCTCTTTTTGTATTTCAGATCATGAGTCAAGCTAGGAATCATGTCTACGGTATGTCTCAACCCCAAGGGGTTGAGATGTGCACACCCACATACCTTAGACACAAATCACTCGAAAGTGACTCTGGATGCATGAAAAATGTGTGCATACCAGAGTTTCTTTACGCGGTAGGCCCCAGTCAAGAAAACTGACTGCCCTGCGATCGGATACAAATTGTAATCGGATACAGCGATCGGATACAATTGCGATCGGATACAGCGATCAGATACAAAATTTAAAAATATATTTGTTCTACATCTTAAAAATGTTTCTCATTTGTTCTACAACCCAAAAGCGAAGGTGCTCCCGAAGGGTTTCGCGAAACAACGTCGTTTGTTTTTTCAAGAAACAAGTTTAACAAGTTTGTTTTGCGAAACAACTTTTCTATTTTGCGAAACAGTTTCGTGAAACACGAAACAAAAGTTGTTTCGTGTTTCGTTGAAGTATACCCAAGTATACCATACCGATTGCCTTATTAACAACATTTCTGAAAAGACAAAGATTTTAATCACACACAACTTTACAACAAAAGAGCACTTTTCCGTTATTGTTTATTTCTTAGCAGATTGCGAGGTCAGGATTGCGCAGACAGGATGTAAGACTGTCCTTATAAGGCTTATGATTATAAATTAAAACGCTTTTCCAATCCTCAAAGTCAAGGCATTACACGGAGTTAGCACTTGATAAAAACTCAATAGAAATAACAAACAATTCCAAAAAGAAACATAATTGGAACATGCAGCTGAATTATTGATTAATTTTGCTCAATAAAAGTTTGTTTTTTTTATTTGATTTATTGGCGGGGCTTGTGCATAGAAGCAAAAAGTCTTTTGCTCTAACCATCTGACCAGACAAAGCTATGGAAAAATTGATGATATCAGGACAGCCAACATCAATTTTGCTGGTCGATGAAAGCATTAGAGCAAGCAAAGTTGGGCAGAAAATATTTATAGGGAAGATATAGGGCAACTAGCTGCTGGAAATCTTTATCATTTGGTGGCTCAACCAGGAAATAGGTGTGTGCTGAATGATCTCTGTCTTGAATATTAGACAAATCATTTTGGTAGCTTTGATGAAAAGATATTTAATAAATGCTGAAGATATCAACTCCAAATAATGACAGACTTGGAAGGACAAAATTTTGCATTTTTCAAGCACATAGGTGTACCCAGGATTGTGAAAATTTTCTGACGAAGGGGCTATAGCCCGCTAGCCAACCACCTGGGTATGCTGGTCAAGCACTTCAGTGAAGTAACTTCACACCACAGTTTGCGTGAGGACAAATTTTCGGGCGTGAGGATGAGTGAGGATGAACGACCGTGACTCATGAAATATGAGGTTGCGTGAGAATTTCAAAGGTCTCCTCACGTGAGGTGAGCTCACGTCTTCATGAGGTGTCCTCATGAGGTATACCGTTAGTCCTCAATTTGATGATCAACTAGAGACCTTTGATGCTCAGTGTTCTATGAATAAATGACATGTTGATACGAGCCTTTATTCAAACATTTCAAACAAACTTTCTATTCAAATCGACAAACAATTGAGATTCAAAGTCTTTCGCTGCACTCGGTTACGCAACTTGTTTGATGCCATGCCCGCCCAGGAGAACACCAAATTGCGACTTTATCCACCCGGATTCCAAAACTAGTGCCTTAGGTAGGGGTGCCTTATGGTATCCACCTGATGACATGAAATTTCTTTTGGTAGCATCTAAAACAAACCACTATTTCCAACCTTAAATGGTATCAGGAATCGGGTTTGTTAAGACCGAAAATCGCGATTTCACCTACCTAAATCCCGAAACCCGGAATAGGTAGCCTAGAATTAGATGGACATTCACCTGATGGCCCAAAAATCATCAAAAAAATTAAAACAAATCTAGTTATCATACTTAAAATGGTATCCTACCCAAAGCGATGCGCTGAACACGGTTTGATAACTGCAAAACAGCGAATTTCTCACCCAAAACTTCGATATAAATATTTGAGGGGGGTTATTTGAGGAGGGTTATTTGGGGGGGTTATTTACGATGCCGGAAACGGAAATTTTTGAAACTCGCGCTTTTGCAAACTTCTAATGCCGAAAACCAATATATCCCTTAGGAAAGACTTTCCAAAAACTTTTTCCTCGAAAAATGACAATTTTCAACAAAAATTTGAAAAAAAATCATTTAGTGTCGCTAATCGATATTTTACCCTCTTGTTGTGTTCCGATTGTCCGTTCGATTGCTGAGTTGGAACGCTGCTTCAATAGAACCCACCCTGACTCGATTGTGGTATATAGATGCTTCAGTTTCTAATAGATCATGAGTGAAAGCATAGGACTCATTTGGTAATTTGAAGAGCAAGTAGCCCTGCTTGTCACAGCATTGTAGATGGTTGTAGGTGCAGTTAGTAGTTGCTCGCAAAGTTGTAGTTAGTTTACCATTGACAATCATTCCTGTCCCTTCTTGAAGCTCATAATCTCCTATATAGTATTAGAGCTGTTTTGTCTGTCCACTTTTGATGTTTTTAGTTTTTTTGGAGTGTTTTTGTTTGGTTTTTTGGTCAATTTTTTTTTTAATTGAAGCTAAGAATCTCAGGAGTAGTATGATTGTTTTGGATTTTGGTTTTGAGATTTTTTTTGGTTTGCTTTTTGGGGTTTCAGTGAGAAAATTGGTGATTTTCTGCTTCAAGTGCCAAATTCTCAAAGTTATTATTAGCCGATTTTGTTTGCGCCACTCTTAAAATGTAGCCCAGAATCTCAGCTTTCTTAAAAAAAAAGATCGGTGAAAAATGAGGACTAGAACCCGGGGATATGGACGCTTTTAGGGAGGTTGTCATTCAGAAGGAATTTGAAATTGAACCTTTTTGAATTTCAATTTTTATCTCGAAAGGAAAGTTGTATTTTTTTATTATTTCGAGCAGTTTTTTGTGACTGTGTTCTATATCCTGACAGTCATAAAAAAGATTGTTTAACAATCAAATGAACGAGTTTTTTTGCTGATTTGACGAACGACACCCAACTGACAGCCATTCTAACTGACAGCGCCCAACTGACAGCTATCCCAACTGACAGCCCCCAACTGACAGCTATACCAACTGACAGCCCCCAACTGACAGCTATCCCAACTGACAGCCCCAACTGACAGCCTTTTTTATATGTTATTTTTGTTATTTTTAGATGTCTGCAATCATGTTAACCTATAATCAGCGAGTCGGAAGCAAGAAGTTGGCCGTG
Organism: Ditylenchus weischeri; assembly: GCA_029231635.1. Lineage (NCBI taxonomy): Eukaryota > Metazoa > Nematoda > Chromadorea > Rhabditida > Anguinidae > Ditylenchus > Ditylenchus weischeri. The sequence goes on along the minus strand of JAMRYI010001586.1, from coordinate 14,792 downwards.
ACAGAATGCGAAGAAAACCCGCTTAAGTGCTACACTTGGTCCATCAACGAAAGCAAGCCAGTTCGCAAGGATGGAGTTCAAGTCGTTTACTACCGCTGTACGGGTTGCTATGCGATGCGCGTCAATTGGAAGAAGCAAGATGTGCCGCTCGACGACTACCCGCTGCCAATAATGAAAGTTTGATCTGCTCGGGGATGTGGCTGCCAAACTATTCCAAATAATCGACTACTTCAAGTAAATTTTTATTGTTGAAACGTGTATGGTCAAATGTAATGTTTCAGGACGACATGGCTTTCGCTCAACGACTTTTTTCTCGCTTCACGGAATGCAAGGTCAAAGAACAACCAACACTGCGGAATCCTATCACGGCAAGCTCAGGCATTTCTTCCGAGTCGACTCACCGCTAGGAGAATGGATCGTCAACTTTAAAGAAGTACTGTTTATGAATCGTTAATGAGTTCTATTTCTGTTTTCAGCTGCAACACGCCGAGGAAGAGAATGCCAGTGATGTGAACCATAAGCGCCAGCCTCCAAGAAAGCAATCGCAGGATTCAGCGGAACTCTCACTCAAGATCGCCGAAGCACAACAACAATACGCCATCCTTCTGGATCAACAAATCGATGACGAGAACTCTGAAGAACACCTTACTTCCTTCTTGCTACACATTGGCTACTTGATGGGGTACAACAACCGGCCAGCTCAAGTTGTGGACGAAGAAATCGAAGTGGATTCAGCTGCCGAGGACGCGATCAACGATGAAGAAGAAGCTCGAATAGCAGTGGAGAACATTGAATTTAGTCTCTACTGAAACTCTATTAATTGTTTGTTTGTTTGCTCATTAATTTGCTCGTTAGAATCGTCATTTTATTGTTACGTCATTGAATAAAACTGTTTTGTTTTACAAAGTGCACTTAATTTAAGCAAACTGAAAAATGGCTGTCAGTTGGGGGCTGTCAGTTGAAATGGCTGTCAGTTGGGATTTTACCGATTTGACCGCATTGAGTACCTCTAGATAGTGAGTAAGTGTGCCATTAAAGTGGGCATGTATACTCAGAAAAACGATTACCGTATATTCTCTAATAATCCTCACTGTCTGATAATCCCCCACCCCACATTTTTTTGACTAAGATTTAAGAGTTAAGACCATTTTTGATTGACAATATCCGGATTTTTCGAAGCTTGAAAAATAATCCCCCATGGGAGTTTAATCACAGAAAATCATAGATAATCATGATATTAGGTCTTAGTCGCGAGAGTGGGTGCCCCGCTACTTTGATTACCGTTTTAGCTATCATGGATTTTTGCACCTTGACCACATTTGCACCTTGACCAAGGCGAGGGTGGTCCGCCGATATGCGGGCCCCGAGCTAGTTAGTAGTGTTTGAATATGGTGGATCTTGCCAAAACCATTGAACAGAAAGCAAGCTTTTGAGCGGTGTTTTGGTTTTCCACAAGTTTTCTTCTTTTTTGATCAATAAAGAACCCTCAGGAGTCTTGATGTCACCGATAAGTATCTCACACAAAGGTTTTCTAGTGGTAAGGCGGTGATTGGCAATCACCCCTAGTTAAAACAGGGTTCCCAAATGTCCTTTATTTAAAGATTTGTCCTTCATTTGAGATTCGAAATCTTCAATTTCTTGAGGGGGGTTATTTGAGGAGGGTTTTTTTTTTTAAAGGAAGTTGAAGGAAATTTTGAAAGGTTGTGCCCTTGAATATTCCTTTTTTTTACAAATCTATAACCTTATTTTCGACTCATACCAAAATTGTATGATAAGGTACACTGCTTCTCTTGCATCTTTTTTCTAGCGGCTTTTATATCAGAAAGGTTACTTGCTTCACAAAGTTATCGAGAATTCCTTTTTAGATCAAGAAACAGGTCAATCTATCGTTGAAAACAATTGATTAATGGGTGGTGCCAAGAAGAAGAAAATTTGGGCTAAGCCGAAGAAGTTCAAGATGGAGCCATTGGCCACACAATTTAGCTGTCCTTTTTGCAATCACGATGATGTCTGCGAAGTGAAGTTTGACAGAGACAAACAAGTATGGTTTATTGTTTTTCTTCTCTAGTGTGCTCAGTCTTCTGTGAGCTTTGTCTTCTTGCTTACAGGTTGGTTTCATCTCTTGCAGCGTTTGCACCGAAGACTTTAAAACTGCGATCCACGGATTGTCGGAGCCCATTGATGTATATTCAGATTGGATCGATGCTTGCGAGCTGGCCAATCGTGAAGTGAACCCAAAGCCGTCAGCGAATGGGGACGAAGGAGATTTGGAAGAAGGCTCAGAAGTGGAACCCTATGAAGATGTGGACCAAGTCAATCAAGAATCTGATGAAGAATGAATCACCAGTGAAGTATCATTTTTTCCAAGTAAAGCTTACCTATGCTGTTAATGTTGTTGTCTTATGCTCTAGAAGCTTTAGTTGTTACTCTGTTGGTTACGGCGGTAAAGAATTGAACGTTTTTAGACATGCCGCATTTACTTTTTTGTTAACTTCTCATCAAGTAGGGTAGGATTCTGTCGGCTTGTTTTAGACCGCTCGGTCAAATAACCTGACTTTTTACTAAGACCAGATTATTTCTTTTAATTTTAATCTTGGTCGTCTAGCCGGCCTGTGGTTTATTTTTAACCGGAATTTGTTTTAATAAAACCGGGTTTTAGATAACAGACCGGATCCCAACCTACCCTCATGGATCTTAATAATTGTCATTGCCTGGGTCCACGTAAGCACTTTTTATATTTTTTATTCCGTTGGTCCATTTCTTCTATTTTTTGACGAGACACTACTTGTTTTCACCTTTTTAATTTTAAAATTATAATTGACTGACTAAAACCCTGTCTGGTTTTGTACAAAAGTCAGATGACCCTAGACCCTAATTTTGATTTTTGAAATTAGTTTGACCTGGGCTCGGTTGGTGCCGGAAAGAACGTGGATCGCCTAGGACTGACTGGGTGGTGTAATTCAGAGGTGGGTTGGATATCCGGTATCAAAAAAGTGGCGGTAAAAAGACTAATTCAAGCCAAAGTCAGCTTGTGGTAGAAATTCCGTCAGAAGTTTGAACCAAAACTGAACCAGGGCCTCCATCCAGATGGGCTAATTAATCCGAAAAAATGATTGGAAGGATATGAAAATAGCTGAATCTGATTTTAAAAATTATTAATCTGACTTTTTTGAAGTATTTTCATTTAGAAATTAGACTGATTTAGTTACGGTTAATTTGACTTTTTCCATCTTTTCGGTTAATATTTTCTAGGCGTATTAGTTTCCAGTTAAAAATTTTCAATTTTCTGGTTGTTTAGGTGGTTTGTATCCGACTTGGTATATTTACTTGGTATACCAACAGGAATTTGCCGTACTCCGTTTTAAGTTTGGGATATTTTGCAATTTGTATCTTTTGTCAGCGTAATTGTTCCGTCTCGGTTAATCCACTGTGCACTTCAGTAATACACATGATGCAAATTTCTAATTGTTATGGAAATTAGCATAAAAAACTAATCTTGGGAAAAAAATTGGTTCACCAATGTTGCATACGAAATGTCTATTTTAAAAAATATCGCCATATTGTATCTAGAGAATTTTTTTTAAATTTAAATCGGGGGCTAGCTGGACTCTCTAATTTTTCCCCCGGGCAAGTAATTAGAGATACAAATTGCATTAGAGGTATGCAATTTTTTCAAACTTTAAGTGGTCTAAAAATTTTTGTTTTCATTTACTGTTTAAGCTGTGTGTAAAAAGTGCCTATTAGATTTTTAAAATCCCTCGCAGGAACTTTTTACACAGCTCAAACAGTAAATGAAAACAGAATTTTCAGACCACTTGAAGTTAGGGGGGGGAGAGTAATTAGAGGGGGTGGGGAATTAGAGGAAATACGGTAGTCATGTTTTAATCTACCCTCCCCATGAATAAATTCATATTTATTTTTTTGGCATCTTTGGCATTCTTTTGATCATTTGGCGGTTAATGATGGATTCGAATTATTAGCATCCACATTGATTCCATTTATTTCAATGAGTATTATTAAAGAATATGCGGTAAGTCAACCCTCGTAGCATATTAAAATAGCAGGCAGGAGTGCACTATACCGCGTAGCCCAAAACTGGCTTAAAGCGTGTTTTTTTGATGTGTGAGTGCGCGCATCTCTAACTCCCAAGCCCCCTACGCCCCCTCCGGGGGCATATTCAAAAAAAATTCAAATCGTATCTTAAATAAAGTATTCACGTACCCTCTCCAGGTGGTTTACCTTGGTCCCCCAAGGCAAAAAGTCAAATTTTGGTCAAAAATTTTTTTTTCCAAAAATGGCCTTCCGCACTCTAAAAACACGTTTTGAGTATGTTTTAATTGCTCACACATCAAAAAAACACGCTTTAAGCCAGTTTTGGGCTACGCGGTATAATGCACTTTAGCCAAATAGCATAGCAACATAGAATTACAAAGGGTCGGAGGAGGTTTACAGAATATTTACTGTAGATGTTTTAGACTGTGCCAACCATGAGCAACTACAATTACTACCGTGATCGCGAGGACAACCCACAAAAAGAGTATGTTGCCTGTGGCCAAGTTTGAGGCCAGAACACCAGTGTCCAACAGAAATGAATTTCCACGTGCCTCAATCCCTGCCAATAGCACTACAGCTAGAAGCAATAGAATGTGAGGATTTTTCCACTAAACACTAGGCTCAATCAAAACTATTGAACCGATTTTCAATCTTCCTGCTAAATTTTATTTTATTCAGGGCTGAGCCAAGTCGGAATAGTGTAGCCTCAGGGTTTGGCAGTAGAGCCAGTATGGCTCCTAGAGCAAGTATGGCTATGCGCAACAGTCTGGCCACTGGATCCATGTCGGGCCGCATGAGTTTACTGCCCGCCGGCTACAAACGCATCCCCCAAATGTTGTTGAGCAAACCGCCGTTGATGAAAGACACTCGCAGCTTCCAGGACAAGGGCTATGTGGCCAGCATGTGCTACAGGGTGCAGGACTTCCTGCAGAGATGCGAGGAAAACAAAGAAGCCCCTCAGTTCCAGTACACTGAAAAGACGCTGAGAACGCCCACAAAGTCCGACTTCCGCAACATTTTTGAGTATTTGTTTCAGCAGCTGGACGAGGGCTATCAACTAAGTCCCAAAAATGTGGAAGAAGAGGTAGGCTTGCACATTTCTTGCAAAAAAAGTCGAGATTATACATTAGGGCCGAGAAATTCGGCCAATTTGAAACATACATACCTTTTTTCTTGAGACGATCTCAGAATTCTGTCGACTTTTAAGCCACACATCTTTTTGGGGCTCCTAATAGTTGCTTGGTCCGAATTAAGCGTCCAGATGGTCGCGGGCTAAACCACTTTTCGAAATCAACTGAATTTCTTGGTAGATCCTGTTTTGGTCAATACTTCTTTTCAACAAAATTTACGGTTCTAGTAGAGAGTCCGGTGCCAGCTTGGTCCCCCCTGTTGTTTTTTGTAAAACTTATGAAAAAAATCAACAGGGGGGACCAAGCTGTTTTTTGACTCTCTACTAGACCCAAATTTACTTTTAAGCATTTTTCTTCGAATTTTCGTTTTAATTTTTAAATATTTTTAGCATAATCGTGTAACCGAAATCTCAGCATTCCAAAAGATCGAGTTATTATAGGGTGGTATTTAATTTTGCCCGCAGAAATGTAAAAAATGCCCGTCGATGTAGATTTGTGTTGCCCGTAAATTTCAAAATTTTGGTCGTACTTGGTCAAATTCATATTTCAAGTACTTTTTAAGATGCTCTAGGACTTGAAACATGCTGAAAAGATGTTTTAAATGCGTGGACGACATTTTTTTGAGAAAAAAAAATTTGGTAAAATTTTCCGATCATCGGTCTCTCAGTGCAAAAGGTCGAAATTGGGTAAAAAAAATTCTCGGAAAAGTGTCGTCCACACCCCTAAAACATCTTTTTAGCAAGTTTCAGATCCCAGAGCATTTTAAAAAGTGGTTGAAACGTGGTTTTGTGAAAGTACGGGCAAAATTTAGAAATCTACGGGTAAAATTTAGAATTCTACCAGCATATTGAATACAAGGGACCACAGACGCCTATCGGCGCCTCTATAGTATTTCGAAATTTCGATAGTGCATTCATCGTGAAAAACTACGCGTCTATCTACGTCTACGTTCTTTCGAGACATCGCAAAATGGCCATCGTTGGAAGCAGAAAAACCATCCTCCAGGCCTACCCCAAAATCCTCCAACTCCAATTTTGAGGGACCACAAAGTTTTCTTTTTCGAAGACATTTTCCTGGGTCTCGGCATAAAAAGACGCTGAATTGTCTGAAGTTTGGGGTTCCGTCGAGACATTGCCGAAAATAATCGGAAAAATAAGCAAAAATGGCCTGAATGTGGTCAAAATGTCCATTAAAAAGTAGGACGGACACATGCCAAATACTATATAGAGATTACTCGTTACTACACCGGATCTCGAAATTTTATCTAAAAGAAATAGATACATTGAACGAAATAACTGTTACTTCATTCCAACCCCTAAATTTCTAAATTACAGTCTAGTCTCGTTTATCCGACACCCCCTCAAGTTAGGGTAGGGGTCCTAGGGTCCGACACTTTTTGAAGCCAATTTTTAAAATGTTTTTCCAGTTGTCTTGGGTTGTTTTCGATAGACTAGACTGTACTGGAGTCATTCAATAGAGTTTCATAAAGCCGAAAACACAACGAGGAGGCTGTTTGCAGATGCTAAATCAGATTTGTTCCACGGAAATGGTCTGAATTTTTTATACCTTTTCATTGGGAGGACCATTTTTCGTAAAAAAATTTTTTGAACAAAAAAAATTTTTTTTTGCCTTGGGGGACCAAGGTAAAGGGTTTTTGAAGGGTACCTGTATGCCCATATTTATTGACTTTGCACGTACTCACTTACCTCAGACATAATTCCGAGCAAGACTCTTGATCAAAAATGCCCTTTCCCTTTACCTTGGTTCCACAAGGCAAAAAAAAGTTAATAAGTATTGTTCCCTTGTATTTACCGTTTGCACGATTAGTATCTCTAGTTCCGATCACTTTGTCGGCAAAATAACTAAAAATTGTCACAATGTGGTTGTGACTCTGCGTGATTCTGCGCAAAGTACGGTATAAGAAGTCCTCCTAAAAACCGGTTTTAACCACTTTTTCGTGTGTTTTAGCATCTTTAACGTACAGAAAACATGTTTTTAGGTGGCGGAAGACCATTTCCGGAAAAAAATATTTTTTTGAAAATTTTGACTTTATAAATGTGTGCTTGGACCTGGATCCCCTTTTTAGTGGTTCCCAGTCCGCGCCTCTTTTTTTTTGTTGTGTTTGGAATAAAGCAATAAATATTATTGGATCCTTGGATGTGAAAAAAATGTTGGATTTTCGAGTGCTCGCCAACCAAAAAAGTTTAAATATGAAATTGCAGGTTCCAAAACTGTTGCAAGCTCTGGGCTATCCCTATCCACTCAAGAAGTCCACCATGTCAACTATTGGTGCTCCACATTCATGGCCCCCACTATTGGCTGCTCTGGACTGGTTGATCACTGTTATTGAGGTAGTAATACACCCACATAATCCATTTCGCTAATTAAATATCTATTAGGAAAGTGACCAGAACGATGAAAGTCTGTTGGAGGATTTCCAACTGGCCTACAGCTACTTCACCACCTGCTACAAAAAGGCGATGGACACCCCTCAGGAGGATGAATACGACTTCAAGGAGGAGTTGGAGACCTACCGAAGCCTGTTGCAAAAAGAGGATATGGACGAGGAACTGGCCAATCTCAAGGCCAGACGTCTCAACAACGAGAAAACCATCCAGCAGCTCAAGGAGGATATGGAACGGGTATTTGAAAGTTTTGAGTTTTTCAAAACCTTTTTCTACCGTATTTCCTCTAATAGTAGACCCGGGCCCTATATTTTTCAACCCCTCAAAAATTGGAAAAATTTAGCGGTGGATCTCGACATTTTTGGGTGGTCAACCAAAATCTAAAAAGTGGAATCGCTAGAGCTCGTGGCATTTAAAGGACCATGCTCTTTGGTGGGTCCCCGCCAATTAAAAATTTTCTCCTAATCGTCGGATTTCCGTACGGATTTTTTAACTTGGTTTCTAACAAAACTGCACCTAAAATTAAATTCTAGGCGTTGTTATATTAGAAACCAAGTTGAAAAATCCGTACAGAAGTTCAATGATTAGCGAAAATTTTTTGAATTGGTGGGGACCCACCAGACCACCGCGAGCACGCTTTTTTAAGAAAACGCAATAAACAGCTCTGTAAAATTTTTACTTTGCCCCGAGATACAGACCCACAAAGTTAAAGGGGTCTTTCTATTGGGTTCGTCCATAAGTTCGCGGGTGCTTATAGATTGCAGTTAACACTTTTATTTTGGGTTTCAAACTTGAAAATTTACATACATAGTCAAAACACTTACCGATGGGTTTCGTTCAGAAAATCTTCTTAGAGGAGCTGATGAAAATTGTTTGATGGGTTTCAAAATGTGTGCAGGAAAATTATGATTTGTAACCCATCAAACAATATCGATCCAGTTGTTCTAATAAATTTTCAATAGTGAAACCCATCGATTAGTGAGCTGACTGTGTACAGGGTGGTCCAATATTTGGAAAACTTTGAAAGCGCACGACTTTTTTTTGAATTTTTTTTTCGAAATTCTGTAAACGCAGATTGACTCAGAATTCGATAAGATTTTTTTTGGTATATAATGTCAAAAACACGATTTTCGCTTGGTCCCTCCTGTGGTTTTGGCCTTGCCTATCTAGAGGCCACCTACAGACCAGGACCGAAAACAACAGGGGCGACAAAGCATTGTATACCAAAAAAATTCTTATTAAATTCTGAGTCGATCTACGTTCACAGAATTTCGAAACAAAAACTAAAAAAAAGTTATGCGCTTTCAAAGTATTCCAAAAATATTGGACCACACTGTAGATAAGTTTGAAACCCATATAAAAATGCTAACTACCGTCGATAACCACCCGCGAACTCATGCACCAACCCAATGTTAGAGGGGGTCTACTATTAGAGGAAGTACGGTATTCAACTTTTGCAGGAAAACGAAGAGTGCAGAAAGCTGATGACGGATAACACAGACCTGGAAAACGACATTTCCAAGCTCAAAGACTATTGCCTTGAGTCCTCAGTCACTATATCTCGAGTGGAGGAGAACATTGTAAGCATTTTGTGTCAAAAAAACTTTTACGCCAATTATTCACACTTTGAAGAATAACAATAGGTTGGGTGGTACCCTAATAAATTTTTGCCGAAGAATACAATATCAGTCTGTGTCATAAATACGGTCTCTCGTTTGGTAGCTCAAATTTATTAATTTTCAAATATTATCATATCCGAGGTGTTGTCAACTTGTTCTAAAGATGTACCATCCCTAAAATTTGTATGCCCGCGGCTTAAAAAAACAACTTTTCTACTTTTCAGTCATACTTTCCCCATTTATCTTAACTTCTCCATTTTTCAGCCATACTACCCCCATTCACCCCAAGCATTACCTTAGGCTTAGGTTTAGGCTTAGGCCTTAGGCTTAGGCTTCCCCAAGCTTTAACAATGGCTAGGCTTCCCCAAGCTTTAACAATGGCTTAGGCCCGCTACTGTAATATAAACCCCCAATAATTGACCTACTGTCATATACCCCCAATAAGGCATTTCCAGGAATGCCCTTCCGGGTTGAAAAAACAGGTTTTCTATCGTTTTCACGGTCTAATACAGCTATGGAAACCATAAAAACGTGATTTTGGGTTAGGCGATAAAAGGAATTCCTGCCCTAAAATTCTCTGATCACAGGAAGAAGAAGATAAGACTATCCAGAAGTTGATGGAAAAGCTATCCCAGATGGACTCAGAAAATATCAAAAAGGAGCAGTTCATCCGCAGTCAAAAAATGAGTGGTGAGGAGGCTCGCACCTTGCTTGTCAAGCGCAACACTGTGGGTTTGATTCCTGATCTGGTTCCTTATTTCAATAATTCATTTTTTTTCAGCTGAAAGAGCAACTCAGTGCTGCTCGAGAACAACAACATGAGGCGGAAAAAAAGTTTTACGAGCTACAGCCAAGGTTTTTTAAAGAATCGGCCAAGGTGCGCTCCCAATACAGGACCTTCCTATCTTGTCTCCAGGAGTTCTGCGACTCTTTGATCTCACTCAACAATGCTCAGAACATCAACTGGTCACAATATGAGTATGATGCGGTTTCTAATGATTTCACCAAGGTATGGCAAATTGTTTTAGTAGGACGAGTCAGCGAAATTTTTAAAATAAGTACATTTGCTCGAAATAAGCACATTTTAGGTATTTTGGCAAAGATATGCTAATTTTTCCAGTGCTTATTGCTCTTTTGCTGTCAAAAAATAATATTTTGACGTAATATTCTTAAGAAAGTAAGAATTGAAGTTCGCCCAACGACTCGCCCAAAAAGCATTTTGATTTTTTATTAACTGGGCCAAAACTAATTTGACTCAATTCCGATTTTGCAAACGTTCCAGTCAGCAAAAAGACAGGAAGTGGGACACCCTTGCTAGCGGAATGAGGATTATCTGCAGTGGCATTCCCGGGATTCCCGGCGGTAGGATTCCCGGTATTCGAATCCCAGAAACTTTAGAAATCCCGAATTCCACCGACCCAAACTCCAAAATCACGCCGGTTCACATTTATAAATTAAAATATCCCAATTCTAATTTGGATTTCTGGGAAACCCGGGACTCCAATTCCAGAAATTTCGGAAATCTCAATCCCAAATCCCAAACAGAACACGAAATGTCCATTTAGGAGTAAATGTATGTTCAGCCAATTCACTTAATTTGATGGCAAGGATCCTTGTTTGAAAAGCCCGGCCTGTCTGTGGGCAGGCCCGGAAAGACCCAACAAACTGTCCTAAAAACCTTTAAAAAACGTTAAAAAAATTAATTTGGATTTAAGTCTTCCCGCAACCAACTCACTGAACTCATCGACAAGTTGAAGAAAGAGGTGGCACAGACCATTGAAAAATACCGCATTGATCAGAATAGAGTGAATCGGTTGATCGAGGATAAGACCAAGGGCATTGGAGAAATGAAAGCGAGAAAGCAGAAAGTGGAGTTCCAGCTTCTAAAATAACCAAAAAAATTGTTTATGTATTTAGAAAGAGCTTGAAAACAACCTAGAAGTTGAGAGAATCACGAGAAAGTTAGAGGTAAATTATTGTGAACCACATCCAGGTATAGCCAACCCAATCCACACACAATTTTCAGGACATAGCTCGTGACCTGCAAGGAGCAGAACTGGAGTTGGGCTTGGTCCACTCCAAACACAAGACTGCCAAAGAGGAGCTGAATGAGCAGAACGACCGCAATCTGCAGCTAAAAAACAAGTTTGCAGAGGCTCAGAAGAGGTATCTGCAGCAGAAGAACTCCTTGGAAAAGGTATTCAACGATGTGATGGCTGCCACTTTTGACAAAGTTGCCAAGCTCTACACTAAGTTCAACGAAATTATGGTAGGTGAGATGTTATGGGGAATAGATCTATAGTTGATAAATTGCAGAAATACAAACAAGAGTTGAAAGAACTGGGAGAGCACATTTTGGAAGAAAACAGAAAAGAGCTCCACCAAATCCGACTAATAAAAGCCAACGAAAAAAACCAATAGACAACAGTTTTATCGCTTGTTTATTATGTATGTAACCAATGAATAAAGTATTTATTCTGATAGAAGGCCAGTCTTTATTAGAAGGCCAGTCTCCAATAGAAGTCCTCCCCCGCTCGAATCGGCTCCAAAATAGATAATATCGAGAAATTTTGCTCTATATAGGTATTATATTATATGTTGTGTTCAAATAGTTGTTTGTTTAGTCGTGAATGCATTGACTACGATGCATGTGTGCATTTATTGTGGAATCGATCAGTCGTGCTATATTTGGAAGGCGGCAAGCAAGACAAGATAAAGAATTGACGGAACTCTTAGAAGAAATCGATCTCGAGCAACAGCAAAAAAATGTTGAAAATGATAGTGAGTGAAAAACACCTGAAACAATAATAATCCAGCATAGAATAAGCAATACTTGAAGTATTAGAACTCTTTACTATGGAGTTGAAGAAAATAGTTAACAGTTCAACATTTTTTCAAATTAGACCAAATGAGCCTCATACTATCACTGACCACATTAATTAACTCGATCATTCAAGAAAAAAACGATTCGAAACATTTTATTCAGCACAATTTCAACCATACACTACAAGAGGAATAGTTATTCAATCGCGACCGGCTAATATGACTCTATCCTCTCCCTTCAAGGTGTTCAGAAACTCCCCATTGTCAAGTATGCGGAACTGGCCAAGCGTTGTACCAACACGAAACACGATCGCACTTGCATCAATTCTTTCCTCATGGAAACACCCCGGATGACGGCAAGCAATGTTTTTCTTCAAATCTTCGACATTGGCGAAAGGAGCTGGAATAGGCGGAGGACGAATGCCTGAAGCATGTAGCGGAGAAATCTGAACCAAAATATTTTAAACTACCTAGAAATGAATAATTACCATCGTAGTCTCTTTCAAGACAACATTCATTGATCCGGCAAAAACCACTATAATGAAGTGCTGCGAGGAGAAAGAATCCAACTGAGCCAGAATAGATCGGGCAACTGCACAGCCTTGAGCAAATGATGAGTGGTTGAACTGAAAAAGGTTCAAATTACTTTTAATTGGTAAAACAACATACTGGTCTATGAAGAAAAAGTATACGGCCTCGCAGGAGCACATGTTTAGTAAAAGGTGCTGTAAGAAGGGCAAGTCGGGAACAGCAAACCAGATCAAAGTTTTGAATTATGTCATAGATGACATCATGGGAAATATGCAGTCGTGTTTTGCACATCACAGTGGTTTCTGCAGTTTGAAAAATATTACAAGTGGTAGCAAAAAATGACCATCGTTGCCCATTCAGTTAGCAATTTGATAGAAAATTTTTATCAAACTGAAAATTTGATAGACAACTCAAATGTCAATCAACACGTAAAACTGATTGCTAAAATTTTGCGATAATAATTTAGACGCTGCAGACGACAACAAAAAGGGGTCAGTTGATAAGAAGAGTGCTCGTAGAGATCCGTCTTAACAATGTAGAAAGTTACCTGTCCATCGTAGATGTGTCCATTTCTCTGATCAGTCATTATTTTACTTGAAGCTTTTGACTGAAAAAGGTTTATTTAACTAAGAATGAAACTGATGAATTGTTGTAATATGAAGAGCTTCACACTGCAGCGTGGTTGTCAATATTTGACAAAATGAGCAAATAACGATAACAAGATTGTGGCGTTTCGACTTTTTTCAATGCAATTTTATCAAATTTGCCAAAAACGAATCGCCACAAAATTTTACTGTTTCGATCATTTTTTTAGGGTTGTTTAAATTTGCAAAATATTTAAAAACTGCGCAAAAATATTTGTATTTGCAATATTAAAATATTTGCAAATATTTCGCAAATATTTAGTAAAATTTACAGGCAGCACTCAATACAGCCAAATTCTTTATTCATAACACCAAAAACAATCAAACAAACTATCTTCCTCGAACAAATTATCAAATTCACCATTTTCCTCCGCATCTTCCGATTCTTCTTCGCTTTCCGACCCTTCCAATTCATCCCGCTTTCGATTTTTGAAGAGATTCGCATGCTCGAGCAATAGGTTGTGCTTGAAAAACGTAAGCTTTGAGGCGGTTTCCACATCAAGTATAGAATAATAAATTTAGAAACCCCAAATTATAATTCAAAGTTACTTACCGGTTGCTTGTTTGGTGTGGATAGCTGTACGGATCGAAAAATTGCCAGCTCAATGTTTTGCTTTACCAGGCATCTTGCTCTTAAATTGAAACAATAAATTAACATTTAAACAAAACATTTAACATCTTCAATGGCACGTAATCGCTGATTATTAATCGGTAAAATCTAACGTTTGAGCCAACGTTTGTCAAAAGCTAACATTGGTTGTAATGCGAAGTCAAAAATTTGCACAAAAGAAGTCAAACTTGACGCAAAAATAAGTCAAAATGAAGGGGCTGAATTGAATATTATCGATTTAAATATTTGCATTTTTTTCGTTCAGCGCAAACATTTCATAAATCTTTGCAAATATTTGCGCAAATATTTGCGTAAATATTTGCGCAAATATTTGCATTCGACAACCCTATTCTTTTTGTTATGAATAGGGTTGAAAAGAGCCGGAAAAATATCGTTCGGTTATACAGCCAAAAACGCTAGCTACGAATGTTTTGAATGGGTACACCAGAGCGTTACACGGACAAAAAGTGGGGACCGGCAAGTCTTTTCTTTCTCGAAACATTTTTACATGCTTTCTCATCTAGATTTTTTAAGTTGTCTGCCTAATTTTTAAAAGTAGTATAAGATAATTGATAGAATTAACGCAAAACGAGTGAGAAATGGAGTAATTCACAAAAAATTGTTGGTCCCCGCCTTCCGTTTTGAAACGCACTGGTATGCCCCTTTAAAGTTAGAACCAGTTAGAAACCAAGTTAAAAAATTCGTACAGAATATCAATGATTAGGAAATTCTTTTGATTTGGCGGAGACCCACCAGACCACCGCGTCCTTTAGTACAAAGTGGTCATTGACTTGACGACCTGTGTTTAACACTTAAAGATGTAGATAAACTATATACTTGTATAAAGACTGAGCTAAAAAGTAAGTTCCCGAAGACATGATTCGGACCCCATTTTCTCCAAAACCGAAAAGTTCGAAACTGATTTTAGCAAAAAAGGAAATTTTCGAAAAAAATTAGTTCCGAAACGGAAATCAAGC